>CM024754.1:179078595-179201150 GCA_014218235.1 Colocasia esculenta | reverse complement strand
GAGCAGAAGTCTCTATGAATGCAAAGAACTCCACTTAGGGTCCATTTAGTTGTAAGTAAAACAGTTTAAGAGGAAAATAGTTTTTTACGGAATAACTTTTACTTTTACGTGAAAATGAAAACGCACGTAATTATCTATTTGGTTGTTAGAAAAATATAAAGTTGTATGGAATGGTATGAGATCTTATGATCTACTCAAATGAGATAGAGTCATATACTCATTGTGTATTAACACTATTCATCAAAATTTTTATTTTTTTTTATTTTTTATTTTTAATATTTTTAAAAAATAAAAAATAGATAACTAATGAAAAATAAGCAACTTTGACAAAGACAATTTAAAATAAGAGAAATAAAATAAAAACACAATTTGAATGAATAGTATTCTACCGATATTTTAATAAAAAATAAAAAATAAATTAACTAATAAAAAATAATTAAATTTAACTAAGACTACTTAAATGAGTGGAAAAAAATAAAAAATCAACTTAATAAACAGTGCATACAAATTGGGCATTGTTACCATGGAGCAACCAACCAACTGGGAAAAAGATATCCGCCTTTTTTACGTGGATGTCGAAATTCAAAATTTATGAATATTGTTTTCCGTATTTTGCTGGAGTACAAAATGGCGTAAAATATGAAGTTTTCTCGAAAATATTCTCCTGGGTGATGTTTTACGTCAAAACAAACGCACCCAATTGGCTGCTTCCGCACCAGTCCAAACATATGCATCTGGCTAAGACTCTTCTACGCCACAGAATAAAAAGCTTATCCTTTCTTAAATACCCTACCAATCTTCCCATGCGTCCTGCCAAACACCTAACACGACATGCCTTGTGTCTTTAGCCTAGCGCGCCAGATTAATCCAAAGTCTCCAGCTAGTGACCACTTGTTGTGAGCCACTACTACCTACACATGCCTCCAAAAGGCAAAGCATTATAGCAAAAAGTACCTCTTGGGAGAACAATCATGGCCCGTCCGTTCTCATAAAAAGATTAAAAAAAAAGAACTCGGTTCTTCTGACTTCTTGTCCCGGCAAGAAACACATGGGCCTTCCGGTCTTCTTCCAGCGGGCACCTCCCATCAGGAGGATGACAAAATAATTAGTTTTGGACAAAGCAGCAAATCACGACCAAAACCGCAGTTAAGACAATTAAAAAAAGGTTGTAGAAGAAGAAGCTGCTGGGCGTGGGGGCGTCTGGCTTTGTTTGGGCGGTGGGTAGCTCTCCAAGGTCCTTGTTAACTTTCTGATAAATGCCATCGGCTGCTAATCCGGAAGCCGAAGTAAGTCCAAAGACTTATCGTGGTTTGCAGGGCCCCCAGGCCCTGATCAGAACTGTGCAAGTGTTTAGGCCGGGCCTCACCACCGGCACGTACAAGTGGTGCGTGAGATGCCCGCCGGCGTCTTTGTTTACTATGCCTAGCCAGCATCCCCAGAGGAAAAAGAGGCACCACATATGATTAGACCTCTTGGAAGTTTAGGACTCTGGTTAATTACCATGTTGTTAGAATAATGAACAGCTTTTGCGTACCTTTTGTCTAGCTCGCTCGTGATGCAGCAAGGCACTTGCGACCAAACAGTACTGTTGCATGATCACCTATGTGAGTACGTGGACAAACTCAAGCAGACAAGTTCGTGTAGGACTGAGTATCTAATCTCTTGTGCCAACGTTTGTGAAGCGTATAATACGGCTATGTATACTTAATATCTAGCCTGGCGAGTGTGAACGGTGAACGTTTGAACTATTAACTTTCCTGTGCAATTATAGCTAGGAAGAGGAAAAAATTATCCTCTGATACCTTGGAAAAGTGATCCAGTCATTCGAGTGATGGTTTCTTTAGTAGGCTCTCTTTTGTAAGTAAACGGGAATCCTTTGAGGGACATCTACAATGGATCGTCCAATTAAAGATCACAATCAAATGATTGTTTCCGTATGTATGTCGCAAAAGATATGGTGGTATTCAGATTTTCCTTGTAGATGTATTCAGCAATCTATATTGTTAGAGAAAACACGACCTGAGAGAGATAAAACACTCACGCACACAACTTGCTCGACAGAATGAGAATGTCAGAGTAAACTAATCTCTATAATTAGATTACTGTCCCCCCCCCCCTCTCTTGCTACAGCCGATGCCACGGCACCAACTTTTTAAGAGAAACTTTCTCCCTCATTAGAACTCTATTTAATGGTCTTCTTGAGTCCCAACCAAACCCAAGAACTACCCGATGCACATCTAGAGTCCCAACTGGACTCTACCTAGTGGTAGAGTCCCAACCGGACTCCACCCTTGCGGGTAAGCCACGCACAACATTCTTCACCTTGGCTTAACCAACGTAAAATATCTATCAAAGAACTGTGAAGACCAACTAACACCACATGCAACTACACATGCTGCAAACCCACGCCTGTCACACCTACGAGTTCCGGGGCCCGCAGAGTGAGGCAAGTGGAACCATGGGATTAGCTGGGAACCAATACGTCTACTGGTGTCCGTCCCCCAATCACAAGCGCGCTACAAACTATCGAACAGAAAGTCAACTACAACACAAGTCATTATCTCACTGTCGTCTTTCCTTCAACCGAACGAGCTACTCAACAAATGAGTGAGGGTGTCTAGGAAGACGACACAAACCTCAACAGTATATATAGTATCGGGACAAATCTCGAGTACAACATTTTTGGCTCACAGAGAACTTGGGGCATCCGACTGAAGAGACATTCCGGAGGAAGTGCCAACCACCAAACTCGGCAATACACAATAATCCACAATTCATTATTATCATTTAACGAACAACATTTAAATCTTTCATTCACAACTAAACTTGGTCGCTACTATTAAAGTTGAACACAAATACTTTAAAATACACATAATAATGCTCAATAGCACTAAACTACTAATATAATATTCATATCCAATAATCCATGCAAAACAATATTAGTATTATGTACCCACATGCATTAAACTATTAGAAAACTACTGCCAATGATTTATGCCTAAACACTATTAACATAGTTCAAACATACTTAACCAACAATTAATTAGTGGAACTGAGCCCTCACTGGGCCCACACTACATATGGAACAATCACAAGCCTTGCAATGCAGAATGCAACACACTCGTGGTTGCCACCCAAAATGCGACCACGGGCTTGTGAGAAGTTCCCCTACCAACATGAAGAATGCAAAGAACGATGAACCACGAGCGTGTCCATGCTCCAACCGATCTCCTCGTGTCGGAACCACGCCGAATCATGAACCTCAGGACCGAATCGCCAAGAATCTCCCTCTAGGAGCTTCATCTCAGTCGAACATAGTTCTTTCCTTTGTTTGGCCGATGAGCAGGGAGTTTAAAACCTCAGAATTGAGATCGTAACAAGAAGGTCGTCGTGTTCCCACTAAGAACGCGACATATCGATCTGTCGCAATATCAAACACAAGACACACGTCAGCTCAGCATGTGCCATGCATCACGCTAGAGGACAAAAGCTTCGAAAAAGCAGTACTGAGGTAGCAACAAAGTAACTGTCGTGTTAATAACGCGACACACACACTGTTGCGACCTCACTGAGAACACGACACTCACCTATTCACGTTCTCAAACAGAGAACCAACGACCACTGTCGGCCAAAATACCTAGCCCACAGTGCCCACACAACACACAAGAGCCCAAACACATGGGTCAAATGCCCATGAGGCACAAGGCCAACACCAACCGACTCTGAATCTAATAGATTAAATCCAATCACCAAAATGCTACAAAGAGTGAGAGAGAGTGTCTGTGTGTAAATGTGTTTTAAGGATCTTATCCACGTGTAGAAAGCATAGAAATGGTAGGTAGATGAGATGATATACCCATACATATTTTATTATTTAAATCTTAATTTATGCTTAGACTCACAGTTATTTGACGTTTCAATATCAGATTTTTCTTCGATCTATACATCTCATTTATTGTTCCATATAACCATTTTGTTTACCATTTTATGTCACTTTAATACTTAGATAATGAATTTATAACTAATCTTAATTCACATGTTTCGATGCTTTGCAATCACTGTGTAACTGTTATATTCGTATATGTTCATATTCTAAGTTCGTGATTAAGTCAACTTTCTAATCACTGCTTTAGTCATACCATGCAAATTGTTATATTAACCTTATTTTGAAATCATAACTTTATAATTACTTTCATATTATATATTAAGTACCCGATCTTTTGTCATGTTTTGTTAGACTAAATTCATAAAAGCTGAATATGAATATGCAATGGACATTGCCTCTCTGAAGATTTATGTGGGCTAAACTCCTATAAACATCCTTAGGGTGTCATTATGGACTCAAAGGCAAAGAGTCAGTTTTTGAAAATCCTAATCTCTGTCCAAGAAAATCGTAAGATAGTGATATGTAACACTACGACAGTTCAGAATTATGTGGGGATCCGTCCCCCGATGCTACGCACTGCCAAGACTAATACCATTATCTAGGTACCGAGTGATTTGTGTAGCATCGTGGCCTTTCGGATCCGGGTTTAATGGCTCTGGTGTGGTGTTCATAGCCAATGTGGGGTCATTAATCCTTGGTTGTGGTTCCCGTGCGTGGTGTGGATGTTGTGGGCCGGAAATCCGAACCCATATAACCCACAAATTTTCTGGTGAAGAAGGCGACAGAGTATGTTGTTGCGTTTTGAATGCGACGGCTTCCTACATCGCATCTTCGAACTGCCTTTTTGTCGCGACAGTCAAGTCCGTCGCATTTAAGTTGTTTTAAATGCAACGACTACCTATGTCGCGATTTAGACACCGCATTTAATACAGTAGTTTCGAGTCATACAGAGCAGAGGTGGCTCTGTTCGGCTGAGGAGAGGAGTTTTGCGGCGTTCTTTGGCGATTTTTGCTTCTAGGTGGCTAGGCTGACGTGGTTTCCACACGAGGAGGGCATCCGGAGCATGGACTTGCCGGCGGTGTGGCGTTCTTCGTGTTTCGCGGGTTCTTCGAGTTGGTAGGGAGATTTCCCCTTCGTTCTGAATTGATTGAATGATTTAAAGCTTTGGAAATCATGCTATGGTGGTGTGCTATGGTTTATCTTTCAATTCAATGGTTTATGTTGTAGTTACAAGTTGTTTACATGGTTTTTTGGGGGAAAGAGAAGGGTTCGGCCATCTGCCTGAGAAGGCAACGTGTCGAGCCGTCGCGTTTTGAACGCGACCGTATTTCCCATCACGTTTTTTTTGTGAATGCGATGGAATGGTCCATTGCGATTATGTTTCCATTTGGTGTCTGCATCTATTAGCATGATGGTGACACTTTGGTCCATCACATTCATGACTTCGAATTATTGTGTTTGGCTTGAAGGCGACAGGTCGTCCCGTCGCGTTCATAACGGCTGGCTTGGTGGCGACGTATCGAGTCATCGCGATTCAGGTTCGATTGAGTTGATCGGTTTAGTGGCAACGTGTCGTGCTGTCGCGTTCATGTCGCAACATTGCGCCTTGTCGCGGTCATTTTGTGGTCACGATCGATATGGTCGTCATGTTTTAAAAGGCGACGTTTGTATCCGTCGCATTTCAACCTCCGAAGTGTGTTTTGTGGTGGTTGGGTAGTGATGGTTCTGTATAGACCTAGCCTTGGGTTTATGGTAATGTTTTGTGTTATTTAAGTTGGTCAATGTTAGCAAAGCATGATTTAGGTTTAATGGGCTGGCTTTTGGCTAGTTGGTGAGTTATGTTAATTATGTTATCGTGTTAATTATGTTGTTATGTTAGAGTTATATGGTTTACGTGTATAGTTGTTGTGGTTGCTATGGAGGTCATGTGTTGACCAATGACAAGCAAGTTTAGAACGTGTAACATCATGGTCTATGAATACAGGTTTCATGGGTGTGTTAAGTATCCGGCATGGTTTGTGTGTTTGCTGAGTTTGGTGGTTCGGTGCCTATTCCGGAATGCCTCTCTAGTTAGATACCCCAGATTCTGTGTGATCCAGACACATTATGCTCGGGGTTTGTCCAGATACTATGTGTATCGTAGAGGTCTGTGTCGTCTTCCTGGACACCCTCACTCCTGTGTTTGTGTTGTACGTCCGGCTGAAGGAAAGATGACAATAGGGCAGCGACTTGTGTGTTATGGTTGTGTTTGGTCGCTTGTAGCGCACTCGTGGTTGGGGGTACGGACACCAGTAGACGTACTGGTCCTAGTTAGTCTTGTGTTTCCAATGTCTCACTTTAGGGAGCTCAGGCTAGAGTTGTAGACATGCAAATTTGGCTCCACTGCAGGCAAATTTTCAAGTTATGCCGTAACGCCAAAAATGGCCTTTCTTTTGCCTCGCGAGAGTGTTTTCCCAATATTTCTGGATATCGTCCATTCTTCCTCGGTGCTTCCTCAGGGGGTCTGGTCGCGGATTGGCTATAGTGGACATTTTCCATCGAACCGCCTTTCAAATCGCGTCTTGGATCCCTGACGCGATTTAGAGTCTGACAGCGGCCCGGAAAGTCTTCGCACGCAGGCTCGTAATCATGATAAAATCCCTAAATCGCGTCCTTGTCAGACGACGCAATTCAGAGAGGTCAAATCCAGATGTCACGTCAGCAGACAGTGCATTCGTGAGTCGGTTGCCTCGAAGCCATGCAAGTCTTAATCGCGTTCGGGCATCTCGCCGCGATTCAAGTCGCGGTGGCATGCCCCGACGCGATTCAGAGAGACGGTGCAGCGATTCCCCATGCGCAGCCGACCTTCTAAATCGCGACCTGCCGCTCAGACTCGATTAAGCCTTAAATCACGTTTACTATCCTAGGCGCGATTTTGCTCCAGTGCCTATAAAAATGAAGTCGTGGGGGCAGGGGCGGGGGTTCGGATTTTGGGGCTTCCTCTGCTTTGTTTTAGGAGGAGAGAGGAGAGAGAGGAGAGGGGGAATTCCAAGAGCGGCGAAGCCCTGCCAGACTCCTGCCTCGACGTCTGACCCCGGCGTCTTCTTCCACGTCACGCCGTCCATTCCATCCCTCAGAGCCCGGTGCCGTCATCCCCGTCGTCTCCTCCACGTGTACCGGAGCGGAGCGGGAGTGACGTCTTCCTCCTCTTCTTCCTCCATCCAACCGGCAACGCCGCAGCGCCAACACGCCATCCGTTTTGGGGAAGCACCCCCCCCCCCCTCTTCTATTTGCATTTCCACTTCCTCCGGGCCCCACGTGGCTATTTATATTTTCTTCTCCTCCGGGCCCCGTGCGCCCCTTTTACTTCTTTCATACACACACATGCATGCATACACACACACACCTATTTAGGGGTTTAAAAGCCACCACCCGGTAAGTACACCTCCATGTTCTTTTATTTCATTAATTCTTTATTTTTAGGATTTGGTACTACACGTGGCTAATCTCTCTTCTTTACTTTTCTTTGTCTTCTTTGTCAGGGTAATCAACAAGGAAACGCCCTCTACCAGGGTCGGCCGTGCTGGTAGAGGAAGAAAGAACCTACATCATCCCCCGCGCAATCTCCCCGCCAAAAAGGTACGCTCGCGATCACTTTCTTCCACTCGCACCCCTTGCCGTGCATCTCCATTCGGCACCCTCGTGTGCCTGGCGATCACGTTTCTTTTTATTTTATTTTCCGCTTTCCACTCCATATCCACCGTTCATTCCTCCCTCTTTGTGGAGACTGTTATTCGTCCTCCCTAAAAAGGGAGCGTAAAAAATCATGTCTACAAATTGGCGATCACGGTGGGAACATCTTTTGCGTTTCCTTACTGATTACCCTGCTCCTCCATGCCCCACGTGGCACTTCTTTTTTACTGCTTTATATTGTGTTGCATGCTTGTGTGTTTTCATTCTTTTTCATATACATCTTTCCTGCTTTCTTTCCCACTATTTTTTGTTTGTTCTCGGGTTGCCTTTGGAATCACGTCCAACACAGCGGACGCAATTCTGTTCTGAGAACGCGACCGGTTAACCGGACGCATCTTTCTTTCGTGTCGCGGTGGCTCAGGCCGATGCGTTACTGTTTTTATCGCGGCGGCAAAGCCGACGCGTTTCTGCCAACAGACCATTCAGAGGGACCAGGAGCGGCACTGACAGCCTTCTGAGGCTCCCAGTTCCGCATCCAGGTGACTGGACGTGATTCGTGATTCGCGGCCGCCGTGCCAGACGTGATTTACAGTGCTGATAGAAACTCGCCCTTCTGCCATTTTTGCTATAAACTGCTGCATACAGGGCATTTTGCATCAGTCGGGGGACCTCCTTCCCTCATATCCTAGGCTCCCGTACATACCTCTCCTGGTGAAGGCAAACTCTCCATTGGGCATTCCGTCCCTTTGGGCTAGTGAACCTTTGCCAAGAGCTCGTAAGACTCCATACCCCGTGGATTCCCTCACGGCGGACCGAGCTGGCGGTACCCTTCCGTTGACCCGGGTTAGATATCCTATTACGTGGTGAGGGTGAGATCCTAGTTGTACCCTGAAGATCTACACTCTACCCAACTAGGATCCTATCTGGAGTGACGCAATATTTTTCAATCCATTAACTAAGTGTCAAACTCCTAAAAACAAGCATTAAGCATCTTAACTTGTTTGAACCATCATTGATTGATTAATCTTTGTCCAACCCGTTTGATTGCTTGCCTGTTTTATAAAAAAATGGACCCATACTATCACGCCAATTTTAATTACATGGACTATGCGGATAATGTTCAATCTCCATCTTTCCAGTCCCATGTTGGTCCATCTCACCACCGTGAGGGACAAGCTTCCACTTTCTACGGTATGTGCGCACACCGCGCACTAACCAATTGATGTTCCTTCACCTATACCTCCAATCAGAACCCGGCGAGAGCCTTCCCCCACCATGATTCCACAGTGCAAATGTCCTACATGCATAGATCAGCTCACTTCTCAACAATTAAATATGATCCAATCTTTAGTTGAGGGTGTGACTCCAGTTGCGACTCCTCCTCCCTCTCCTTCTCCCAGGCACCCGCCTTTGTACATTCCGGCGACTTCGCCACATACCCCTGTACATTCTTCATCACCTCGGCCCTCTGGCCATTTGCACTCCTGTGCCCCGGTCCGAATAGACCATCCCTTGGGAAGGCCCACTAATTCAAGGCCACCTCCATGTACTCCCTCACATGCCCAGCGGCAATCCACTCCTCTCCAAAGTTCTCTTCTCTAGAAATTGAATATTTGAGAGAAACAAATAAACGAGCTTTCAATTCCAAGGGTGACCCCGTTGCCGCCATGCCGGCTCTCCCTCAGATTTTATATTCATCCTTTGGAGATGCCACGTACGACTGTACAATGGCACGGATAATCCCTACATTCACATCAAAGAATTCCTTTATGAGTCTTCTCCTGGCAACGTGATCCCATCACGTTGGCATATTTGTTAGAAAATCTCTTGACGGCCCTGCGCTCGATGGTTCTACTCCCTAGAGCCAGCGAGGCAGGAGACTTCCGCTCCCTACACAAGAAATTTCTTCAGAGGTACAAAGACCGTGTCAGCCCTTATCTCTCTATAACGGATTTGGCATCCGAGAAGATGGGGGCCAACAAGGAATTTGTACAGTTTTCTGACCGTTGGAGGTCAATGACCATGCGCTTGCAGCGTGAGCTCTCGGAGTCAGAGCAAATTAAAATAATCATTTCAAACTCTACTCCGAAGTTCAGGCACATCCTGGCCATGAATCAGATCACCTTCATGGAGGAGCTCTACGAGTAGGGACGTTACATTCAAGCCCATTTAATGGACTCCCTGATCGCGAGCTATTTGATCAAATTAATCCGAAGCAGAACGAATCAGTGGACGCCATCCACCATCCACCTCACCACCATACAACATCCACATCATATGCGCCTCCGCTTACCCATTTACCACAACATGCCTCCACCCAGGCGTCCACTGATTCGTCCTCCTCGGACCCAACAACCTCCAACTGGGCCCTACGACGCCCCTATTTTTTATAAAGAAGCTTCTACGCCCTACGTTGCGCCTGCTCCGGCACCCATGCCAGCTCCCATGCCTCCACCACATCAACCCCAACAACCTCCACCTCCACCACAGCCTGTTGCTCGGGCTGAGGTTGCCTATTGCCAACTCATCCGCAAAACCACTCGGTGTTACGACGATGAACCTTCCCAGGTCATGTTCGTACACCATTCATCAACACCCCCTACATTACCATCCACCATCATCAAACCCCCCACTGTTAAACCTCCACCAATCATCACACCAATCATTACACCTCCCACATCGCCAACACCATTGGCAACCGAGCCCGAGCAACCCCTTGCTATTACTCCCACTGCGCCTCCACCGGCCATCATACCCATTACACATCCACTGGCCATACAGCCATCCATTTCACCCACCATATCTACCCCCGTCCAACGGAGCAGGCGCAAGTTTTTAAGGAGCAATCGGCCGAGTCAGCAGATGAAGAAATCCCCAGGACCGGGCATGCTTTTCAAAATCCAAGATTATATCCCTCGCATGCCGGTCATTATTCTATACCGGGCATTTTCATTGAGCGGGAGTCCTCCCCTCCTCCAATCATGGCCATCAAGAGGCTTTTAAGAATATCACTACAAAAGCGCATATAGAGACCCGATTTAGAGACCGAAATTTCCGGTCCCTATTCGGTCCCAAATAGGGACCGAATAGAGACTGAAAATTTCAGTCCCAATATAGAGACCGAATAATTTCGGTCCCTATTCAGTCCCTGAATATGGACCGAATAGGGACCGAAATTATTCGGTCCCAAATATGAGACCGAATAATTTCATCCCCCATTCGGTCCTATTCAGGGACCGAATAGGACCGAATAATTCGGTCCCAAACATAGAGACCGAATTATTTCGGTCCCTATTCGTCCCCATCAGGGACTGATGGGGACCGAAATTATTCGGTCTCTATATGTGGGACCGAATTTTTTCGGTCTCCATTCGGTCCCTGAATAGGGACCGAATGGGGACCGAAAAAATTCGGTCTCTATATTGGGACCGAATAATTTCGGTCCCTATTCGGTCCCTAAATAGGGCAATCATTCGGTCTCCATATTTGGGACTGAATTATTCGTTCCTAAATAGGGACTGAATTTTTCGGCCTCCTATTTTGAGATTGATTAAATTTCAGTCACAATTCGATGACCCTAAATTGTGATCGAATATAAATCAGTCTCTATTTTACAGACCGAATGATGACTGATTTTATTTCAATCACAAATTCTCAATACGTGAGAAAGATTTGTGACCGATTTTGTGACGTCTCAAATTAATACCAGGTATAGCCGCTAGCATATTTGCAGCAGAAATCATTTAAAGATTTAGATTGTTTTCATGTTGGCACCATTTCTGCACATATGTACACTGACAAGGTGTCACTGGATTTTGGTAATAAATTTAGTTTCGAAATTACCATAATTATAGAAAAAATATGTTTATACCAAAAATGTGGATATTGAGAATTTTTGATGCCACGGTTAATGAGGTAAAATGATTTATCTACTTTTAGGACAATTTATACTTGATAATATTTTTTTTCAGGAAATTTTTAAATAAAAATTACCATAAACTTGTTTACGTAAGATTAACCTGCATCTAAAGTAACATGTATAAGTAGTGGTAGGTATGTGTAAAGTGTATATATTTATTAGTATATTTATATAATATATATATATTATATATATATATTATATATATATATATTTATATGTGTGTTTGTGGTGTGTGTTAATAAAAAAAATAAATAATGTCAAAAGATTATTAGGTATACTACTTGTTTTAGCTAATACTCAGTCTTAGCTAGGCAAGTTTCTTGTGATGAAGGATTCTTATTCTTCTTCTTTTCTCTGCTGACTGTGTTTTGGAAATAGTACTAGTAGTGTCAACACATCTATCCAGTAGTGTTGACCTATCTATCTAGTAGTGTCAGTTAACACTATCTATCCAGTAGTGTCAACACTATCTATGCAGTACTATTGTTGACCTATCCGTACTCATGTGTCACACTATCTATCCAGTAGTACTGTCACCATTATCTATCCAGTAGTGTTGACCGATTTATCCCTTATAGCGTCGACCTATCCTTTCATAGTATCGACCAATACCTTGTAGAGAGTTGACACTTTCTTCAGAGTGTCAACACTCTCTGCTATCAGGTTGACACACTCTGTTAATTTTCAAATCAACTTATAACTCATGTCTCCAGTGACTTATTAGGTCGACACACCCCATATCTAGGTCGAATAAAAAGCTCTTTTTTTTCTTCCTTCCAGAATATGGAGAACAATATGGACCTTCACAAAATTTTAAATAATTAATCTGAATTCTCAGGTCTACACCACAACGAACTCACACTTAATCGTCTGTGTTGTTATCTATCGAAATTAGGGCTGTAAATGTGTAACACCTGATTTTGTTTTATAAAAATACTTGGTCATTTGTGTATAATACATGATGACGTTCCAATTAGTTCGAATATTACGCACACCTCCATTAGATAAAAAGCTCGGTAATAAACACACAAGAGGCCCATAAATTAATAACCTAAATAAGTAAAATTATGTTGATGGAAAAGGATTAAATAGAATTATTTATATTAAAGAATATGGAATTTTATATATGTATATATATATATCAATTATGGCACAATGATTACGTAAGGTAATCACTGTTCATCCTGCGTAACTGGGTTACGTAAGAACTGTATTACGTGTTTAACCCAGGTGAAATCCTTTCGAAGATTTCATCGCCATCGTTCGTTGCAATCTCGCATGCGGATAAACCACCTTTAAACCCCGCCAATGATCCTTATCTTATCCTTCCGCACATGTTGCTGCTGCTATGCTTTGCTACTCCTACAACTGCTCTATTTTACTACTGCTTTACTGCTGCTACTGCTTTGCTGTTGTTTGTTGATGCTATGCTTAGGACTGTTCATTTCTCGTCCAACCCGATAAACCGAACCGAACCGAACCGTTCGGTTCGGTTCGGTTCAACTAACTAAAGTAAATTGAGCCGAACCGATTGACCGAAACCCCCTAAAAAGCCCTAACTGGTCACGCAGCCCTTCTCCTCCAGCCTCAGTTCGGCCTCTCCTCTTTCTTTGCTACACAGCGAAGTGTCGGAGCCCCTGCTCTTCGGCCTCTCCCATCGCCCCGAGCACGAGCACGTCGACCTCCTCGGCCAAGGTGGTCGTCGCCGTCCGTGCAACATTCTTGGACAACGTCGTCTTCTTCTTCTCGTTGTCTTCGACATCTTCTAAAACCAGCAGAGACTTTCGCCTGCTTTCTTGGCTAAGAAGACCAGACGTTTGGTGCTGCAGGTGAGAGATCCCCATTCTATCGATTTGAGTGGAGCGTCGAGAATGCCGAGCCATTGGCCTTTTTATTTCTATCGATTTGAGTGGAAATCTGTTGTACTCCTGACATCCCGAACTTTCTCATGCCCCTTTCAAAAAGCACACACACATCACTGGCGGCAAGATTTAAGCGGACAAGCCAGGAGTCCCATTTGGGTTCAAACCAGGTTTTAAACTCCCCAACATAATATAAAATTTTGTGTTTTCCACCCATCTTATATATCGCATGTCTCGCGTCAGATAGAAGCCACATGGTATTAGTTAGTTGTAGTTGTCTTATTATCTTATTTGTTAATTTGGATGAATTTGAGTTTATTAAATATATGATTTTTTTTCCAGAACTTTCAGGTGTTACATCAGTGCCTCTAGTTGTTGATATTGCATAAGTTTTATTAGTAAGTTTTCTTGTCGTTATGTAGAGACGGAATAGCGACGGAAACTTTAGTTCTCTAATCTCGCTATATACTGTTATCCCACCAAATCTATTTCCCCTTCCCCCCCTGCGTCCTTCCGTCGAAACCCCCCATTTCCCCTTTCTCCTCCCCCGCCCGCCCTTCCGTCGAAACCCTCCTTTTCTTCCGTCGGAGCTGTCGACCGTCGCGCTCGCCAGTGGCCGACTGTCGTCGTCCGCCAGTCGCCGGCCGTCGTCGCCATCCCCTTCGCCATCCACGGTAAATCTCTCTCTCTCTCTCTCTCTCTCTCTCTACCTCTCTCCTCTCTCTCTCTCACTCTCTCTCTCTCTCTCTCTCTCTCTCTCTCTCTCTCAACCCCCTCACCCAGTCGCCGTCCTGCCCTCCATCGGCCTGTGCCCCCCTCCCTCTACCCTTGCAACGCCCCCCCCCCCTCTCTCTCTCGTGCGCTAGCATCCCCTCCACCGGCCTGTGCCCCCCTCCCTCTACACCTTGCAATGCCCCCCCCTCTCTCTCTCGTGCGCTAGCATCCCCTCCCCTCACACAGTCACCCTCCTCCCCTCCGCCGGTGTGTGCACCACCTCCTCCCTTCAACCCTCTCTCTCTCTCTCTCTCCTCGCCCTCGCCAGCAGTCCCTCACCCCCGTCGCCGTCCTCCCCCCGCCGGCATGTGCACCCCCTCCTCTACACCCTTCAACCCTCTCTCTCTCTCTCTCTCCCCCTCGCCAGCACTCCCTCACCCTGTCGCCGCCTCCCCTCCGCCGGCCTATGCCCCCTCCCTTTGCGCCCTGCAAGTCTGCAATAACCCCCCCTCCCTCCGCCGACATGTCCCCCCCTTCCCTCTGCCCCTGTAACCCCCATGGCAGCCCACCTCCGCCGCTTGTGCCCCCACCCGACCTACGCTTTCTTGCCCAACTCCGGATTTATTAGTTTTCTTTGCTTACATTTCTTTCTTTTGGGACTTCTTTCTTAGGTTTTTCTCTTCAGATTCAAAGTCACGAGGTCGCCCTAGCTAAGCTCAACTGCCTCCCATCTAACCAGGTGAACTTGGGTATTTTTAAACTTTGTTACTTACTGGCGGTCATGAGTCGATCCAACCCATTTTAGATGTAGCATTTGGATGAGCCGGATGTGTTTTGCTTTAAAGAGATGCATACTGAGATGGCAGATACACAGTCATGTGATCGATCTATATGGAGATAATCAAGATATGATGATAAGTTTCAATTTTAATTAAAAAAATAAATTCTCTCATATCCTTTCATCTTATTTAAGTGAATCACATGAGTATATTCGCCATCTCAGTTGGATATATTGCATCCATTTTGAAGAGGATTTCTCAATTTGCATAAAGCAACATTATAGGATACTATTTTGCACGAGAATGGGAGAGTTTTCGATGTTCTGCCCATTTAATTTCGGGCTTAGAGGTCAATTATTATTCAGGATTTGTGAAATTCAAAATTTTTGGGATTTGATATTTATGGAATTTATAAGTTTTGAGTGTTTTTGGAATTTTTTATATTTAAGCGATGATTGAGAGGTATCTATTATTTAAGCGATGATTGAAATTTACATTTAATCAATTATTATCATGAGATATGTGGAAGGGAGGATGTATAAAAAATGTGACCAGAATGTTAAAGCTGAAAGACTGGGTAAATATTATATAACTGTCATTTTGTATTCCCCTTTTAACTTAATGTTCTTTTCTTAAGATTTGATGTTTACTGGATTTTCAATGAGAATGTGTGTTACTGTTAAATGTCTTTATAAGTTTCTTATTGTATATGTTCTTATTTATCTCTGTTTTCCTCCCACTGTGATGCCAATACAAATATACATTGTGATTTCACTAAATCAATGAAATGATAATAATGTGGCAAAACATTGTTGTTTGTTATTGTTTCTATATACCTCTTTCAGTTAATATAAGTTTATATAGTTTATATAAGTTAATATAAGTTAATTGTAAAGCATCCTATTTCTCTTGTACTTTCTGTTAAATAGAATGTGTTTCCCATTTATTGGGAAACATTTCTGAATAATGTGTATTAACTACATTATCATGTGGACTATATCATTAATTCATCGTCCCACTGGAACATGTAGTGACTTTTGAACATGTTTATGATTTCCATTTTTCTGTTCTTATATGATCTGTTGTCATTTATTGTGTTCCTTATGTCTCACCTCATGTTTTGCACATCACATCACCTTCTCACATTCTTCTTACAGTTCTTCACCACCTCTTCTCATCAAATGCCATAAAAAGTCATTGCCAGCCAGTTCTTGCAGCCATGCATATGAGGGCAAGGTTGCTTTTGCACATCAGTAGATAGAAAATGTGCAATGTGTGTCAAAGGATAAATCAATGCAACCAGTGCATTAGAACCACTTGATCCACCAAGATCTTAAGCTATATATTGCCTGATCTTAAGCTATGTATTTCCTGTTTAGTTTATATAAGTTATATAAGTTAATTGTAAAGCATTCCTATTTCTCTTTGTACTTTCTGTAATAGAATGTGTTTCCCATTTCTTGGGGAACATTTCTGAATTTTGTGTATTAAGTAGGACTTCTATTGGTAATGAGTCTGAAAGCAGGCAATTGTGCCTGGATAAGTTCAGTTATGGCAGAAAGTTCATGTTTTGGTCTGCATTGGCCCTTATCAGCCTATAAAATGCAATAGACTAGAGTAGATCATATATTTTGAGTCTTACACTGTTTCTGAAATTCTAGATTTTCATTTCTGTCAATTACTATTATAAACATATTGTTTGATAAGAGCTATATATAGTTTTAGGCTTATGTTTTTTTAGATATCTCGATATGTGCCTTATGATAAGAGCTATATATATGTTTGTAGGCTTATGGGAAAGAAGGTTATGAACTAAATTTATGGGAAGTATAGTCAAGCTTCCAGTTATTTTCAATAGTCTTGGAGCTTAAAAATCAATTGAGCAGAATACTTAACCTGTGAAAATCCAATTGAACAGAATATCTAAAAATCTAATGACATCATAAGGCACATAGATATCTATAAAGGGCCAACTAAAAACCATAATCACATGCATGAACTTGAAGTGATAAGTGCTCAAAAATTTTCAAGTGATAAGTGCTCAAAAAACTTCAAGTGATAGTGCTCAATGATAAGTGTCTTCTACTGCCAGCATTTCTATCTACCTGCCAGAAAAATGAACACTGTCATCTACCGCCAGCAAATGGGGTTCCTATTACTTTCAGTAGAGTAGATTGTTTTTATTTTATATTTTTAGATGCCCCGCATTGGCTCTTAAGTGTTTTATAGAATTTTATTACTTCACCCAATGTTGAAACCAAAAATGAGCCCTTTATCATAGATAAGAGGAGCTTAATGATCCATTCCACTAGGGTGGACCAATAATACTGGTGAAGTTGAGAGAAATTAGCTAAAATCTTAAGTAGAAAAGCATCTAGCCACATCATGGTAATCATAAACATGGGCATGGTGAATCTGAAAAGTGTCTCAGGAAGAAGCTAAATATCACATAGAAAAGCTATCTTCATACCAAAAAGGCAAAAACAGAAGTGGAGAAAAATAAAGTAGCCATATTCTGCAAAAACTAAAAGATCCAATAAGGTAGAACATTAACAAGAGCATTCAACCCCATGTCAGAAAATCAGATCTAAGACATGCAGGCAGGAACCTTGGGCTGCCTATACTGCCTGGTATAAAGAACTGCCTATTTCTTAACTACAAATGTAGAGTTATCCAACAGGGTTAAAACTATAAGAACTAGGAATATCACATTTGTATATCAATGCAAAACACTTGGTTTTTATGAAACTGTAGAAAAATAATGATCATTTAAGTCAAGTCATTAATCTCAAGTTGGAGCTATCCAATCGGAACAACATATTCTGAGATTTTGGCTATTCAGTTTTGAGCTTCCAGTAACTAACCATGCCTTTCATAACCATATGTGCAGGAAAGGAGGCTACGTGTCAACTTCTATCCAGTTCTCACTGCCTCAGCAGGTATTTTTTGTTCTTAATTTATATATACCAAAAGTATGAAATTTATGTTGTGTTTTAATGATTCATAGTCCCTAACAGTTTAATGTCCATATGTTTTAATATACTTTTGTTCCTGACCACATAATTTAGACAAATTCTTCTACCTCAATTTGTTTATACTTAGACCAAATTTAGACAAACTCCACAGTGAAGGTGACAATTGAGCTTTTAAGAGGTTCAGATCTTAGTGAAGGCCCAGGCCAAGTGTTACAGCATAACTTATGGTTTATACCAGTATCTAGATCACAGTCTTGGGAGAAACTCCATATTGCAATAGAGCAAGCTCAATGAAGTGGACGGTGTGGGGAGTACACTACAACAATCAGAACTTTGATGCCAGTGTCTATATCACACTCTAGGGAGAACAGGCGCACTTATAGTGCGTTCCATGTTGCAATAGAGCAGGCTCAACTAAATGTCTCTCTACTCCTCTGCATATTTCCCTTATGTCTTTGTTTATTTTTGCTTTAGAACAGTGCCAGGAGTCATGGATCCCTAATATGGCTGCCTTGGGAGATTGAGATTTGCAAAACTTATTATGCCTGTGAGGGGAGGGGATCTAAATGTATTCTACAATAGCCTGATAAGAGGTATTATTATACCCATCCTTCTGTCTGCCATAGTTTAGGAGACCTTTAATCCCTTCACCAAAGTTAAATCTTCACATTATAACTTAGTTGCTTTCTCAGATTCTGCTAAATTAAGGAAACTGAATTTTATCTAAAAAATGTGGTTATGGCCAAAAATGTATTTGGTAGAGGGACTAAATGATCCACAGTTGGATAACCAGATTGGTGAGAAGTGATAAAAAAGGTTAGAAGTTGTTTCAGAAAATCTGAATTTGGTAGGTTGGAGGATGCTTCCACATTATTAAAATTGATCATATAAAATGATAGCCAAACTTAAAATTGATCATATAAAATGATCGCACGGCAAGAACTAGTAATTCTCTAAGGGCAGAGGACGGACTTTTGGATCATATATATGCAGCTCTTCCTTACAACACTCGTATAGATGAAGAATACTAGGGTAAAAACAAAAAAAACATGGCACTCAAACATGCCTCCTTTCTTTAATTCATTTACATGTATGTGGAATTTAGTTTCTTATTGCACTGTGTATCTGTATTCTACTTCTTACTTTAATGCAATTCATTTACATGTGTGTGTGAATTTAGTTTATTATTGCACTTGTTTATATGTATGATATTGTTTTTATTTTCTTTTCATATTTTGTGGGTTATTATTGCACTTGTTTATATGCATGCTTTAGTTTTTATTTTCTTTTTAACACTGCACACACTTCACGAGAGCGTGTAAGCCCGTGTCAATGAACCTCCCGTTCAAGACTTTGGGATTGATGTGCACGAGTCTTATTTTCAAGATGAGAACGTTAATCTAACTCAAAGTCCTGAATTGTCCCGTTTTGGACAGTCTGTGAATGTTTGATCGCAGTTAGGTGGTCATTTACTATGTGCTTGTATTATTGTTGAAAATTTCGGGTGTGTCTACTCACTCCTCTCTGATATACCTTTATTGATTTAGAATATTTTCTAACCACTTATTAGTAAGTGTTTAAGAAAATATCTTAATCAATAAATATTTTGGTATATCGGAGAGGTGTGGGGAGATGCTGCCGAAATTTTCAGCAAATAATACAATCACATAGTAAATGGTCATCTGAGTGCGATCAAATATTCACAGATGGGTAAAAAGTGATAATCTCAATAATAAATCCTTCCTATTCATTTCGGTTGCGTCGAAGGATGTGTGATTTAGAATTTTAAAGTTATTTGTCTATTGATATTGTTTTGGCGTAGGACAGCAATGGCTTCAGACCGTTCATGGATGTATCGCAGAATAGTTGATCATGTGGTGTCCCAGGAGTTTAGGTCGGAGTGAGAATTTCGTTCAGTTTGCATTGGGGAATGCAAATGCAGAAGTAGACAGGCAAGGTGACATCCGATGTCCTTGTATGATTTGTAAAATTTGAAGTGGAATTCCCCATGGGAAGTTCAACGCCATTTATACAGAAAAGGGTTTGTTGAGGTTATATGAATTGGACATGTCATGGTGAGGATTTCTGGTTGCACGAGCCTAGTAATGTGGAAGGCACAAGTACGTACGTGGATATGGTTGTAGATGCTGCTGGTCCGGCATTCAGTGTACATGTGGATCCTGTATACGCTGAAGACGTGCCGAATAGGGAGCCGAAAGATTCTATCATTACTTAAGGATGCTGATGAGCCTTGTGGGATGGTTGTCAAAGCACACTCAGTTGTCAGCGGTGTCACAGTTGTTGAACTTGAAATCTGAATTTCATATTTCTGAGAATTGCTTTGATCGTCTCCTCCTCATCATCAAGAGCATGTTACCTCCAGATGAAAAGTTGCCTCAAAATTTTTATCGTGCCAAGAAGATGGTGAATGGTTTAGGACTTGGATATGTGAAAATAGATGCATGTCCTAATCATTGTATGTTGTATGACAAAGAGAATGCAGATATGGTATCCTGTTCATTTGTCGTCATGATAGATTTAAACCTAAAAGAGGGGTCAATTCTAGGGGAAAGGATATACCTTATGCGTCATTGCGATATTTCCCCCTTACACCCAGGCTGCCGGATGTATATGTCTTCAAAGACAGCTGGACATATGAGGTGGCATGCAGAAAGAGTACGTCGGGACATGGATATTAGACTCATCCTGCAGATGAGAAGCTTGGATTCATTTCAACCATGTTTATCCTATCTTCTCAAGGGAGTCACGTAATGTGAGCTTGGTTTATGCACTGACGGATTTAATCCATTTGGAGGTTCAGTGGCTTCCTACTCCAGCTGGCCAGTGTTCGTGACACCATACAACCTTCCTCCGAGCATGTGCATGAAGCGAAAGAATTTGTTCCTGTCCTTATTGATTCCTGGTCCGAAAAGTCCTACAAAAAATATAGACATCTATCTAAGACCGTTGATTGATGAATTGAAATTATTATGGACTGAGGGGGTCAATACTTATGATGCATCTAGAAAGCAAAATTTCACCATGAGGGCGGCATTGATGTGGACTATAAGTGATTTTCCTGCATATGGAATGCTATCTGGTTGGAGCACACATGGGAGGCTAGCATGTTCGTATTTATGGATAATACCAAATCGTTTGTACTTAAACATGGTGGGAAGTCCTGCTGTTTTGATTGTCATCGTCAGTTTTTACCAGCTGATCACCCTTTTAGAAGACAAAAAGATGCATTCCTAAAGACAGAAAGGAACGAGATGAAGTTATATTGAGAGGTTGTCCGGTCATGATATGGCAGCACATGTTGAAAATTTGCCAGATATCACACAACAGATGGGTAGTACCGACACCTTTCAGGTTTGGGAAGGAGCACAACTGGTGAAGAAAAGCATTTTTTGGGAGCTACCTTATTGGTCGACTCTTCTTGTGCGGCACAATCTAGACGTGATGCATATCGAGAAAAATGTCTTTGATAATGTATTCAACACAGTTATGGATATCAAAGGTAAAACAAAGGACAATGTGAATGCACGCTTGGACTTGTCCATGCTCTGTAAACGTCCAGAGTTAGAAATTGTTGAAGTAAATGGAAATCAAGTAAACCAAAAGCATTTATGTGCTTGGAGGAGGACAAGTAAAGCAAGTGTGTCAGTGGCTGAAACAACTGAGATTTCCTGACGGTTATGTGTCAAATATTGCTCGTTCTGTCAACGTCAGTGAGGGAAGATATATGGAATGAAGCACGACTGCCATGTATTCATGCAAAGGTTGCTACCTATTGCATTTCGTGACATCTTGCCGAAGCAGCTATGGGGAGCGTTATCTGAGTTGAGTCGATTTTTCACGATTCTATCTGCATCAGAACTCAGGCTTCAGGATGTGCAAACTATCGAACAGAATGTGGTCACCACTGTATGCAAGTTGGAGAAGATATTTCCACCTGGTTTCTTCGATTCAATGGAGCATTTACTCGTACATCTACCATGAAGCAAAGGTCGGAGGGCCAGTACAATATAGATGGATGTATCCATTTGAGAGGTATATGCAAATATGAACTATTTCCTTCGTACGATTGCACCTTACGTAAGTGACCACATTTCTAATTGTCTCTTACATTGTGGATGTAGGTGTATGCATGACCTTAAAATGAAAGTCCGAAATAAAGCAAAAGTGGAGGGTTCTATTGCTGAGGCATAAATTATGAAGGAAATCTCTAACTTTTGTGCAATGTACTTTGAAGCAGACATTCAAACTTGTCGGACACAACCTCCACGTAATGATGATGGGGGGGAATCTGTCGGTTCAAATCGACTCTCAATATTTACTCATCCTGGACGTGCCTTCGGACGTTCTTCAACTCGAATGCTGGATGACAGAGAGTTATGTGCCGCAGAGATATATATCTTTAAATTGTTCTGAGCTAGAATGTTATGTTGAGTAAGTACTAATCTCACAATTTAAATTTATATGTAAGTTTTTTGCCTTTATTCTACCTATTCAATGTGATCTGCTATTCATATTGCAGACAATTTGATTCAGAATTAATACAAAAAAATCCACAACTCACTGATTTTGAGGTAAAAAGAACGAGAGAAGTCATTGGCCTTGTGGCTAAGACAACGCGTAAGTGTACACCGTCAAAGAGTATTCAACAAAATTCATTTCACTTTATAACTAGCCTTTTCTACACGCAGCGCAAGAAGGTTTATTACTGATGAAGAGTTCGTCAGGTAGCCTACGGCCCATCCAAAATTGCACAGAATTATCCTGGATTTATTGTCAATGGATATAGTTTCATACGAAAGACTATGGGCAGAATAAATCTACCATGAACAGTGGCGTATGCGTAAAAGGAAGTACATACAATGAAAGTGAGTATGACTACTATGGTATTGTAGAGGAGATCCTACAATTGCAATATCTAGGACAAGACAATCATATATCTTGTTCAAGTGTCATTGGTTTGATCCGAATTCCATTCGAAATGACACAACACATGGGATTGTCGAGCTTAAACATAAGTCAAAATTGAATACTTATGAGCCATTCATCTTAGCCACACAAGCCCAGCAAGTGTATTATACAAGCTATCCTTCATGTATAAACAAAGAACGAAATGATGGTGGGTAGTTTGCAGAGTTAAGTCAAGACTATTCTCTGATTATGAATTGGACATGACTGATCAGATAGCTGAAGAGATCAACGCAGAATTCTTTCAAGAAGACTTTGTTGAAGATGTAGAGTTGACAACTCATATTGGAGAAGACGAATCCGAAGCACCAATGTCCTTGTCTCACGGAAATGAGGTCGAAGAAGTCGATCCACGTGAGATGAAAGACAGTAGTGCTCGTCGTACAGATATTGAATATGAAAGTTCTGGTGAGGAAGAGGAATATACCAGTGATGAATGTGAAGATGATGATGAAGATGGGGTTGAATTAGACATATCGTCATCACCTGAGGAGGAAATGGATATCAATTAAACTATGGTAGAATTTTTCACACTTGTAGAGTATATTTAAAGCAGCTCACTTTCAATATAAGCAATTGACTAGTAAACATTATGATTTTATGTTCTCTATGAAGATATGGTGCGTGGAGGAAGATCTGGTAGCAGTTCTAGGAGGGGCATTCGTGGGAGGGCTTTGTTCCCCGCATCTGGTATGTATATTTCTAATAACGTCATCAGCTGTGTATTTTTCTCTGTATATTATTTATGTGTACTTGTGTAGTTAATGACATTAAAATTGTTACAGTTTCTGCTTCTCCTTCGAGTGAGCGGACACCTCCTCTACCTAGCGGACTAGGTATGTATATTTCAATTTTCAAGTATTTTTTTAGTCATTATTTACACATATTATTAATGTTATTGACTTGTGGAACTGACGGGTCAAATCGGACTCCGGTTGACCTCGGCTCCAAGTCGTCTTAACCAAGTTAGTTTAGTTAAAAAATGAAAAACTTCGGTTTCAGGGACCAAAATTAGAATACTCATCCGATTGGCCTCGGTTTGTTCCAGCACGGTCGGGCCGATGAGTGTGACTTTGGAAACTGACGGAGTTCAATTCGGACTCCCGGTTTGACTGCGACGCT
Organism: Colocasia esculenta; assembly: GCA_014218235.1. Taxonomy (NCBI): domain Eukaryota; kingdom Viridiplantae; phylum Streptophyta; class Magnoliopsida; order Alismatales; family Araceae; genus Colocasia; species Colocasia esculenta. The sequence goes on along the minus strand of CM024754.1, from coordinate 179,177,232 downwards.
CCAAGTCGTCTTAACCATGTTAGTTTAGTTAAAAAATGAAAAACTTCGGTTTGAGGGACCAAAATTAGAAATACTCTTCCGATTGGCCTCCAGTTTGTTCCAGCACGGTCGGGCGATGAGTGTGACTTGTGGAAACTGACATAGTTCAATTCGGACTCCCGGTTTGACCGCGACGCGCCAAGTCGTCTTAACCAAGTTAGTTTAGTTAAAAAATGAAGAACTTCGGTTTCAGGGTCCAAAATTAGAAATACTCATCCGATTGGCCTCCGGTTTGTTCCAGCACGGTCGGGCGATGAGTGTGACTTGTGGAAACTGACGGAGTTCAAATCGGACTCCCGGTTGACCTCGACGCTCCAAGTCGTCTTAACCAAGTTAGTTTAGTTAAAAAATGAAAAACTTCGGTTTCAGGGACCAAAATTAGAAATACTCATCCGATTGGCCTCCGGTTTGTTCCAGCACGGTCGGGTCGATGAGTGTGACTTGTGGAAACTGACGGAGTTCAATTCGGACTCCCGGTTTGACTGCGACGCTCCAAGTCGTCTTAACTATGTTAGTTTAGTTAAAAAATGAAAAACTTCGGTTTGAGGGACCAAAATTAGAAATACTCTTCCGATTGGCCTCCGGTTTGTTCCAGCACGGTCGGGCGATGAGTGTGACTTGTGGAAACTGACATAGTTCATTCGGACTCCCGGTTTGACCGCGACGCGCCAAGTCGTCTTAACCAAGTTCGTCTTAACCAAGTTAGTTTAGTTAAAAAATGAAGAACTTCGGTTTCAGGGTCTAAAATTAGAAATACTCATCTAATTGACCTTCATTGCTTATAGTTTTATTTAATTTATACTTCTAAAATAAGTTATTGCTATAATAGTATTTAATTTTAACTTATTATTGTATATATATATTGTAGGTTCCTTCATCGGGTGGAGTGGGAGGACACGAGGATGAAGACGAAGACGAGCATCATGATTTTCATTTCATTATTTTATTGTTGTAGACATTTTTATTATTGTTGTTGGCATTATATTTTGTGATGTTGTGGATATTTGTATTCTTATTGTGGACATTTTATATTCTGATGTTGTGGACATTTTATTATTGTTGTGTTGTAGATATTTTATTATTGTTGATGTTGTCGACATTTATTATTATTTGTTGTGGATATTTTTATTATTTTTGTGTTGTAGATATTTTTATGGTGGACAATTATTATTGTTGTGGATATTATTTATTTTATTTAAGCAGGTTATTTTCCTAAAAATATATATATTTTAAAAATATATTTAAAAAATAGAGACCGATTAGGGACCGAAATAATTCGGTCCCTATTCGGTCTAAATAGGGACCGAATTTATTCGGTCCCTATTTAGGGACCGAATGGGGACTGCATAATTCGGTCCCTATTTAGGGACCGAAATAAATCAGTCCCTATTCGGCCCCTATTTTAGGGACCGAATTAGGACTATATAACTTCAGTCCCTATTTAGGGACGAAATAAATCAGTCCCTATTCGGTCCCTATTTAGGGACCGAATTAGGACTGATAAATTCGGTCCCTATTTAGGGACAATCTATTCAGTCCAATATCGGTCCCTATTTAGTGACGAATAGGGACCGAATTTAGTCGGTCACAGATTTGTGACCAGAATTTTTTGACCGACTATTCGGTCACTATTTGGTCCTATTCGGTCTCTGAGATGTTTAGGGGACCGAATAGAGAACCGAATATTTCGGTCTCTATTTCCGATTTTTCTTGTAGTGTATGTCAATCGTACCCGCTGCCAATCGGGTTCATTTCAGATGAATACTCATAGGGAATCTCTCCCTCCAAGCTCTCATGACCCCTCACACCGTTGTTGTGAACCTTCCTTCGCTAGTGAAGGGGTCAGCTTTCAGATCGTGCTCACGCACCCCAAGGCCAAATCATTGGCACAATCTATTATTCATGGGGTCGTGACCCTTTCCATATCACACATCATACAATCTTCGGGCACGGTCCCCACGTTGTTGCTTCCAACTCGACCGGTGGAACTCCCCACCCTTTCATTCAGCTACATCCCAAGGGAGTTACCACTATTTGTTGAAATTCCGACGGAAGTCAGCAATCCCCACATCCTTGAGAGCTGCTCAATCCCTCGGAGAAGAGCAAGATCATCGGCCCGCTGGGCAAAATTTATGAGGAAGTACTTGAGGGTCACAACGCCGGCCCCCAAGTCAAAGTCAAAGTGTCGAGCAAGGCAAAAGGCCAGGGGACCTTCACCCCCCTCTTCTTTTCAATCCTCTTTTGTGCTGCTTAGCACCTTCCCGTGGGTTCTCCACATTCCCTCCCCACGGGAGGCGTTTTATTTTCATCTTTTGTATAATCCATACTCCTACACTGGGCATCGTGCCCCCTTTTGTACTCCATTCCGTGCCCCTCGCGGCACTTTTCCACCTCATGCCCCACGTGGCGCAACTCCTCTCCATGCCCCACATGGCACATCTCCATCCTGCGCCCTACGCTGCGCACCTTCCTTTTTGGCCCCTCGCGGCCCACTTTTTCTTTTCCCTCCTCCGGGCCATCTGGATTCTTCTCTTTCAGGGCACCACGCCCTCCCTCCTCTCCAATCCCCTCCGGCCCCGCCGGAGTCTCCAAAATCTTTTTCTGACCTTCTCCTCTCCATTTTTAATTGGGTCCTTCGACCCTTCTCTCATTGTTTTCAGGGTTTTAGCCCCCACATGTCTTTTTATTTTCAAATAAAAATGTACATCCTTGTAGACACTCGAGTCTCGCCCCAGCGCAGGGCATTCGTCCTATCGGGGTTTTAGCCCCCACATGTCTTTTTAATTTCAAATAAAAATGTACATCCTTGTAGACCCTCGAGTCTCGCCCCAGCGCAGGGCATTCGTCCTTTCCGCATTTCTCTCCTCTCCATTTTCAATCGGGTCCTTCGACCCTTCTCGCACTGTTTTCGGGGTTTTAGCCCCCACTCGTCCTTTTAATTTTCAAATAAAAATGTAAATTCTTTTAGACCTCGAGTCGCCCCAGCGCAGGGCATTCGTCCTCTCTTGTCCTCTTCGGGGTTTTAGCCCCCACATGTCTTTAATTTTCAAATAAAAATGTAAATTCTTTTAGACCCTCAGAGTCTCGCCCCAGCTCAAGGCATTCGTCTCTCTTTGCCCTCTTCGGGGCTTTAGCCCCACTCTTCTTTTAATTTCGAATAATAAATGTGTAAATTTTCTAGACCTCTGAATCTCACCCCAACGCAGGGCATTCATCCTTCTTACCCTCCAAATTCTTCACTTTGAAAATTATTATTATCTGAAGTGTCAAAAACCATAAAAAGATGTACTTCAGCATTGCCATGCTATCGCAGTAATTTTTTGTTATGAGAACTCCGTGCGAGGAATCCAAAATTCCCTCCTGGGTCATTAAGGTTTGCCCTTAGCATGGGCACTTGCACACATTCCACGGCGCCCTAAGCCGATTGCTCCCGGTAGACACCGTCACCGTCAAAGCCGCGCCTGAAAGGCACAATGTCTGTTTCTCCTTCTATTCGGCTAAAGTATGGGTAGTAGAGGTAGTCTGGGTAAGGCAACTAACCCAAAACACCTCCGTCATAAGAGGATGTCCTCCAAATGGGCAAATCAAAGTGACCAATCAAAAGATCAAAGTCAAAATGCATGTCAAGAGTGGCAAAGTCCCCGCGGAGATCCAAATGGACCTGATCGTATGCATGCAAAAATCAAAAACAAATCAATGATAATAGGGCATGTCAAGAGCGGTAAAGTATCCGCGGAGATCCAAATGGACCCGGTCATACGCATGTCCCTACAATCAAGTGGTCATCACTCAAGATTCCAAAATAATTGGAAAAGCCCAAGTGCTTAATGAGACAGAACCTTCTGACGGTTGTGCCAAGGAAGGAAGTCAAACCCAACTCCTCGAATACCCATACCAAGCTTATCTTCAAATGTTCTTCCCTTCTCCCTATTTAAGACTTAGTCGCCTTTTCAGGCATGGCTTTGGCAGTGGTACTGTTGACCCAGTGCAATTAGCCCGTGGGCGCAATGTTAAAACGCACACCCTACTCTGGGCTTTCTTTTAATGACACGGGAATCAACAAGGACCCCTTCGCCGGTCAATCTTCATAATTTCAATGCTGCCACGGCATGGCAATGTTTCAAAATTCCACAAAAAAAATCAAAATATTTCAAAATCTCACAAAAAATCAAATATTTCGAAAATCCCCAAAAATTAAAATATTTCAAAACCATAAAAATATCAAATATTCTCAAAATCCCCCAAAAATTCAAATATTTCTAAAATTCCACAAAATTTCAAATATTTTCCAAAATCCCACAAAAAAATTAAATATTTCCAAAAGCTCCAAAAAAACCAAATATTTTCCAAAACTCCTACAAAAATCAAATATTCTCAAAATTCAACAAAATTTCAAATATTTTCAAAAACCCAAAAAAATTCAAATATCTTTCAAAAAAATCCAAAAACAATCATGATGGTATTGCACAAGGCAATCGCCTTCTTCCCGCGTCAGATCGAAGCAATCCTTCCAATCATGGGTTCCTCCCATCTTGCACTTTATCTTTGGCCAAGACCCATTCTCCTCATGGTTAAACAAACCAATTGAATGAGCCATGCTTGTTGTTTAAACGCTTTATCCATGCTGCATGCTTCGTGCTAAATGTTATTTTCCATGATGTTTGTTTTTTCTTGGCTAACGAGTTTTTGAGTGCAGGATTCGAGTTACCTCATCCAACGCAACATCAGGCGGCTACCGCCTCCACCATCAATTATCTACATCTACTATATGTTATACTACTAGAGCACACCAAGGACCTTGTGACTTTGAGGAATCTGGGATTTGAGTTCCCCTCTAACAAAAACAATGATCATCCAGTGGATCCTTAGCCGCACGGATAGGCCGTTACGCTTGGCATGTGAGGACGACGGACCCATGCATAAAACCTTGGTCCTGACTCACTGGCGTAATAATATTATCCTTAGTTATTTTCTACTCCTCTTTTAAGTCTTATTTTTCTTTTAGCCCAGCATACATGCATATTGAAATTACAGTGGAGAACCACTCTTCCAAGCCAATCTAAGGGCCATCCGTGCACAAATTCCAAAGCAATCTGAAATATTCCATTCCGGGTAGAGTACCCAACTCCCTTTGTTGTTGCCTCCGGGCTGATTTCCTTTAGAATCCTTTGTTTGGACTTATCCCTTTTATTTTCTTAGTTCCCAGAGATCCACTTGAGGCAGTGGCAGACACCCCCGATGGTGCAACCTAACGGATTGTGTGACGGAACGCCTCGGCCAAGCCCGTTAAACCAATAACGTACTTGATCCGAGTCCGCCTCCCGCGAACGGGCCGAAGCCTCGCAAGGGATACCAAACCACAGTCCGTGTAAACACAAAGGAACACACCACATTATATATATATATCACAAGTTACATAGCCATATTTCCACATAACTAAAAGAAAGTACAAGAGCCTGGGGCACACCCCGAGGTACAACTGAAGAAAATAAACAACTAACTACACTACACTGCTGGAGCTGCTACTACACAACTGGAGGTACCGACCCTGCACCGCTACGACAGCTCGGCTCTGAACTAGACGACGGTCGTGAAACGTCCTCCTCGTCTCACCTGTGGGGGTAGGGGTGAGCCTCGCTAGTCACTAGCTCAGTAGGTAACTCCCCCAAAACTGAGCAAACACAAAAACCACAGGTACAAAGCAATAAACAGTACCAACAATTTATAGAACAGCTAAGCAGGATATAAAAGCTGCAAAAGTACTCACCAACTACCAACTACGAAAAGCAACTGTAATAATAAACGGCAACTAGTACAGGTGTACAAGCTAAAGTAGAGACAGCCAAACACGAGCCACGTGAACTGGTTCGCGACACCAGAAACTGACTGACAGACTAAGACACAGGTCTACCTCTCAGTCTCGCAGCCACGGACGAAAGGTCCAGCTGCCGCTCCACGTGAAAAGGTCAAGCAACTGTGGAGACCAACTAAACACCACCACCTGCGGACCACACGGTCACAGGCCCATGCCTGGCACCTCAGAGACCCTGGCCCGGGCTCGCTAGAGTGAGGCACTGGAAAAGGACTAGCTGGGGACCAGTGTCGACTACTGGTGTTCGTACCCCCATTACGAGCGCGCTACAAGTGACTAAAGACAAACACAAGTGTCACTGTCCCACTGTCGTCTTTCCCTCAGTCGGACGTACAACTCAAACACAGGAGTGAGGGTGTCCAGGTCAGACGACACAGACCTCAACGGTACAACACAAGTATTGGGACAAAGCCCCGAGCTAACAGCCTGGCTCACAAAGAACCTGGGGCACCCAACTGGAGAGGTAACCACGGTAGGCGTCGTACTACTCGCCACGTACACAAAACCACGTGCACGTCACACACAAACCACGTGAAACCTCACATAAACCTCGAGTAACAACGGTCCACCACATGTGAACCCAACTGGACTCGCGTGAACAACACGCAGCCACGAAAGTAAGTAACTCACTGCATACCCCGTATGCTAAATACAGAAACCTTGTGCACTCAGTGCACAGGTGTCAACGCACCATTCATTATCGATAAATACCATAAATAATCATCCTGCTTATACACTAGTTGGCGGCAACATCGACTGCCGCATATAATAAGTAAACGACAAGACTCTGGCCGTTTATATCCTAGCTGATGAACCTGGAGTCAATCGATCTTGACGCCAAGATCTACAGCCTCTATCCCTGCAGAAACCCTAACCGATCCCACATGCATTCCTGATCCCGAAACCATTGAGGAAATAGGAGGAAACAGTTCCTCTAACATCCATGCACTATAATTAAACTAAAACAGCAGCTTTATACTTAAAATCATCAAACAACCCAGTATCCCCACATGGTGCAACTTAATCCGAAAATGCATTAAACATGCCGATTCAGGTGGTTACGTCGTGTTTTAATGTTTCTACAGAGCTAATAGGGTTCGTCCCCTACCTCAGAACACGCTTAAACCTCCTGAATTCTCCCGATTCACACCGAACACTTCGCGAGCTCCCACGGGAATTGCACCACGCCACGGCGTTTCCTCGCACAATTTGGCAACGCCACACGTCCCACGATCCTCCAACCAGTCTCCTGTACCTGTTGGAAGCTTTAGAAACACGGGGACGTGAAGCTGGGGCAAGGGGAAGAGAGAAAACGGTGGGAAACTGCTCTCGGGTGACCCTATAACCTGCAGAATTCACAGGTTGGCGTCAACCCCTCTACCGCCTAGGGCAACCGCCACCTCAATGTCCACATCTAATGCCGCCAAGATCATGAAGTCAACGGCACCTTACCTGGACGCCAACAAGTCAACGGCCACCCCTGGCCGCCAACTCCAACCCAACTGCAGCAGGTCCTATTTCATTTCAGGACCAAACCTGCACTTCACCTGAACAAACCACACATCCACACCATACATTCCACACAACCAACTCGAATTGGCCTCACAACGGCCATCACAACCATTACACACATGATCCGCATGGATCCGAAAAGCACGCGACGTTACAGATTGTGTCCTTAGGTACTTCCCCTTCGCTGGAAGTTGATCTCTCCTTCTCTCCCAAGACCCACCTGAGGCAGTGGCAGACGCCCTCAATGGTGAAATCTAACGGATTGTGTCCTTAGGTACTTCCCCGACGCTGGAAGTTGGTCTTTCCTTTTCCTTTCCTTCATTATCCCTTTTCTTTTGTCCAAACACTTGCTTCTCTAGGTCCTCCTCCTGGTGGTGATTTCCTTGGATGTTAAGAAAAGACTCTTATCAGGTGGTAGCCACCCAATTGTCCGCGTGTCTATTTTTCACCTTGACGTCTACTTTTCAGTCCACTCTGCTCCACTCCACTGCGCTACGCTACATTTCTTTTCATTACACTCCATTTCCTTTCACTCCATTACACTTCACTTCGTATCTCTCCGCTTCACTTCCCTGCAAAGCAGACGTCAAGGCGTGGCATCTGTAGACACGCAAATTTGGCTCCACCGAGGGCAAATTTTCAAGTTGCACCGTAACGCCAAAAATGGCCTTCTTTTGCCTCGCGAGAGTGTTTTCCCAATATTTCTAGATATTGTCCATTCTTCCTCAGTGCTTCCTCAGGGGTCTGGTCGCAGATCGACCTACACGGTCAGGTCGCAGGGGTTCGACAGCAGCGTCCCGACGGGGGTCTCCGGGGGCAGCGCCCCCGGAAGCAAAATTCAATTCGCATCCGCTATAGTGGACATTTTTCATCAAACCGCCTTTCAAATCACATCCTGGATCCCTGATGCGATTCAAAGTCTGACAGCGGCCCGTAAAGTCTTCTCGCGCAGGCTCGTAATCATGATAAAATCCCTGAATCGCGTCCTTGTCAGACGACGCGATTCAGAGAGGTCAAATCTAGATGTCACGTCACCAAACAGCACATTCTTGAGTCAGTTGTGTGACGGAACACCTCATCCAAGTCCATTAAACTGGTAACGTACTTGATCCGAGTCCGTCTCCCGCGAACGGGCCAAAGCCTCGCAAGGGATATCACACCACAGTCCGTGTAAACACAAAGGAACACACCATTTCATATACATATTTCACAAGTTTACATAGCCATATTTTCAAGAAAAGAAAATAAAGTACAAGAGTCTAGGGCATACCCCAAGGTACAACTAAAGAAAGTAACCAACTAGCTACTCTACACTGCTGGAGGTGCTGACCCTGCACCGCTACGACGCGGCTCTGAACTGGACGACGGTCGAGAAACATCCTCCTCACCTTCACCTGTGGGGGGTAGGGGTGAGTCTCGCTAGTCACTGGCTCAGTAGGGAACTCCCCCAACACTGAGCAAACCCAACACAGGTACGAAAGCAGTAAACAGTACCAACAATTTATAGAACAACTAAGCAGGATATGAAAGCCGTAAAAGTACTCACCGTCTGCCGACTATGAAAAACAACTGTAATAATTAAACAACAAACCAGTACAAGTGTACGAGCTAAAGTAGAGACAGCCAAACACGAGCCACGTGAACTGGTTCGCGACACCAGAGACTGACTCGGACAAGCTAACACAGGTCTACCTCTCAGTCTCGCAGCCACGGACGAAAGGTCCAGCTACCGCTCCACGTGAAAAGGTCAAGCAACTGTGGAGACCAACTAAACACTACCATCTGCTGACCACACGGTCGCAGGCCCATGCCTGACACCTCTAGAGACCCTGGCCTGGGCTCGCTAGAGTGAGGCACTGGAAAAGGACTAGCTGGGGACCAGTGTCGACTACTGGTGTCCGTACCCCCAACTACGAGCGCGCTACAAGTGACCAAAAGACAAGTACAACAGTCACTGTCCCACTGTCGTCTTTCCCTCAGCCGGACGTACAACTCAAGCAAAAGAGTGAGGGTGTCCAGGTCAGACGACACAGACCTCGACGGTACAACACAAGTACCGGGACAAAGCCCCGAGCTAACAGCCGGCTCACAGAGAACCTGGGGCACCCAACTGGAGAGGTAACCACGGTAGGTTGTCGTACTACTTGCCACGCACACAAAACCACGTACACGTCACACACAAAACCACGTGAAGTCTCACACAACTTCGTGCACTGATAGTTCACCACACATGAAGCCACGTAAACACATAAAGAACTGACTAACTGCGTACCCAGTACGCTAGTCTCAGAAAACCATATGCACCCTGTGCACCACAAGTACCAACACACCACTTATTATCGTAAACACCCTGCATGGCAATATTTAATAAAAACACATGTTGGCGGCAACATCGACTGGCGTCGATGGAATATAGACGGCAAGGGATCTAGCCGTCTAGTTCCCAACTGAAGAACTTGGCGTCAATCGATGTTGACGCCAAGCTCCTCGGCTACTAGTTCTCACAGAAACCCTAGGCCGACTCCACAAGTGTCTCGGCCCTAAAACCTACGGAAAACACGAGGAAACACTTCCTCTAACATGCATGCATTCCAATCAACCGAAACAACATGTTTCATTCTTCAAATTACTCAAACCACCCCTTTAACCCGCATGGATACCCTTACCCAAAAACATAATAACATGCAGATCCACGCGTTCCAGATGCATTATCACGTCCTAAAGGAACTAAAGGGATCATTCCCTACCTCAAGACATGTTTAGATTCCCTAGATCCTCCCGATCCACACCAAACCCTCCGCGAGCTCCTACGGAGATTACACCTCGCTCCGACGTTTCCTGGCACAATTAGTCGCCGCCACTCGTCCCACGATCCTCCAACTAGCCTTCCGCAACCATTGGAAGTATTGGGGAAGCAAGGGCATGAAAATAGGGCAAGGGAGAGGGAGAATGGAGTGAGGAAACTGCCCTCGGGTAGACCTATATCCTGCAGGTCGCATAGGTTGGCGTCAACCCTATTGTCATTTAGAAAACCGCCACCATAAACGTCCACAAAGCTAACCGTTAAGTTCATAAGGTTGACGTCACCTTCGATGGATGCCAAACCAGTCAACGACCACACCTGGCCGTCAACCCCTACTCAACTGCAGCAGGTCCTATTTTATTTCAGGACCAAACCCACGCCAAACCTCCGCACACCACACGACCAAATCACATTGGCCACCACAACCATTACACACATGATCCATAAGGATCCGAAAACACGCGACGTTACATTACTATCATCTAAAAAGAAAATTTTGACGTCGAAATTCATAACACAACTCAAGCAAAAACAACTTAAATATACACATTTTTACAAGTACTATCATCTAAAAAGAAAACATCAAATCTTAAACAGATAGGGATACCCTTTAGCCATCTCATCGGCTAAATCCCAGGTATCCTCACCTCCCAATCTATTTTCCCATCTCACTTTAACTAGCTCAATTTCTTTATTCTGCAGCTTCTTTGTCTTCCGACCAGTGATCTGCACTGGATATTCTGGCATTGTCATATCCGGCCTCAGGTCACCACCTTGATAACTGATTATTTGTGTTGGATCTTCAATACATTTTCTTAACATAGAAACATGAAATATATCATGGACGTCTGCAAAATCTGCTGGCAAATCCAGCCTATAAGTTGTTTCCCCAATTCTTTCAATACTCGGAAAGGTCCCACATACCTTGGGCTTAACTTTCCAGTCTTTCAAACCTCATAATACCTTTACTCGGGGAAACTCTAAGAAAACAAAATCTCCACTTCAAACTGAAGTGGATCTCCTCCGGTTATCTGCATAACTCTTTTGTCTGCTTTGAGCTGCCTGTAATTTTTCCTTAATAAGTTTCACTATTTCTGTGGTTTGCTAAATCAATTCAGGACCCACTAACTGCCTTTCTCCCACTTCATGCCAGTTCAATGGGGTTCTACATGGCCTTCCATATAAAGCTTTATACGGTGCCATCCAAGACTGGTATGATAACTATTATTGTAGGCAAACTCAACCATCCCAAATGATGCTACCAGTTACCTCTCCAAACTAAACAACAAGCTCGCAACATATCTTCAATTGTCTGAATAGTCCTCTCTGTTTGACCATCTGTCTGGGGATGATAAGCAGAGCTATATCTCAGCTCAGTGCCAATTACCTTTTGTAGACTTCTCCAGAAACCAGAAGTAAATCTTGGATCTCTCAGACACAATAGTCTTCGGAATACCATGTAATGGAACAATTCTTTCAACATAAACTTTTGCTAATTTGTCCACTGTCCAAGACATACTTACTGCCACTAATCTACACACCTTGGTCAATCTGTCAACAAACACCCATATTCCATTATGTCCCGAAGCTGCCCTTGGTAAGCCTGCCACGAAGTCCATGGCAATATCATCCCATTTCCACTGTGGAATGGGTAACGGTTGCAATAGACGTCCAGGCTTCTGATGCTCTGTCTTAATTTGCTGACATACAGCACATCTTGAAACAAATTCAGCTATTTCCTTTTTCATATGAGGCCACCAGAAATGTTTCTTTAAATCCTGGTACATTTTAGTACTATCCGAATGGATAGTGTACCTGGATTTATGAATCTCTTCCAACACTCTCTGCTTTACCTCTCTCTCTGCTGGAACAAACAACCTGCCTCTGAGCCTAACCACACAATTATCATCAATGGTAACTCCTTCCATTTTCACAATTTTAGCCAAATTCGCATCTACTTTCTGAGCTTCCACAATCTGCCAATACAAGGATGGCTCTACAGCACTACTGGCTAGTACTGCCCGTCGCTGACTGCTTGGCACATACAAGGAGTTCTCCGCTATCTCCTCATATAATTTCCATTCCTTAATCATCATTTGATTTATATATGCCTTTCTACTCAAGGCATCCGCTACCACATTGGCCTTACTCGGATGATAAGACAAACTGAAGTCATAATCCTTCAAATACTCCACCCACCTATACTGACGAAGATTCAAATCTTTCTGCGAGAAGATATACTTCAAGCTTTTATGATCTGTAAAAATCTCAAATCTCTCGTCATACAGATAATGCCTCCACATTTTTAAGGTAAATACAACTGCTGCCAACTCCAAATCATGAGTAGGGTAATTCTCCTCTGCTGGCTTCAATTGTCTAGATGCATAAGCTATCACTTTGCCATGCTGCATAAGCACTGCGCCAAGTCCTTTCTTGAAGCATCTGTATATACCACAAAACCCCCACTTCCTGTCGGTATGCCAATATGGGTGTTGATGTAAGTCTTTTCTTTAACTCCATAAAACTCTTTTGGCATTCACCGGACCACACAAAAGGCACACCTTTCCTAGTCAACTTGGTCATGGGTGCCGCAATCTTAGAAAAATCTTGTATGAAGCGCCTATAATAACCTGCTAACCCCAAAAGCTTCTAATCTCAGTGATTGTCTTAGGCACTTCCCATTTCATCACTGCTTCTACTTTACTCGGGTCCACTGCCACTCCTTTAGCTGAGATGACATGACCAGAAACTGAATTTCTTTCAGCCAAAATTCACACTTACTGAATTTGGCAAAACTGGTTATCCCTTAACAACTGCAGGGTAAACCTCAAATGAGTTGCATGCTCCTCTTCAGATGCTGAATAAATTAGAATATCATCAATAAAGACCACAATGAATTGGTCTAAATACGGATGAAAAATTCTATTCATCAGATCCATAAATCCTGCAGGAGCATTGGTCAGCCCAAATGGCATAACCACAAATTCATAGTGACCATATCTGGTTCTGAAAGCTGCTTTATCTATATCCTCCTCTTTAATTTTCAACTGATGGTACCCGGACCTTAAATCAATTTTAGAAAATACCTTTGCTGATTGTAACTGACAACAGGTACTTATTCTTAATGGTCATCATTCAACTTCCTATAATCAATACACATACGAAAACTTTCATCTTTCTTTTCAAAAATAACACTGTTGCTCCCACGGGGAATGACTGGTCTAATAAACCCTTTCTGCAATAGCTCTTCTAATTACTTTTTCAATTCTTTAAGTTCTGCTGGTGCCATCCGATATGGAGCTTTAGAGATCGGCATGGTACCTGGCAGCAACTCAATGGTAAAGTCCACCTCTCTATGTGGAGCTAAACTAGGCAAATCTTCAGGAAAAACATCAGCAAATTCCCTAACCACAGGAACTGCTTCCACTGACTGACTAGCTTCTACTAGACTTACCGAGGCTAAATAAGCCACATATCCAGCATTTATCAACTTTCTAGCTCTAATTACAGAAATTAGAAACTTAGAGATATAAAAAGACATACCTTGATATTCAAATACTGCACCATTAGGATGACCAAACCTGATCCTTTCTTTCTGCAATCTAGCATTGCTCCATAAGTCTCAAGCCAATCCATTTCCAAAATAATATCATAATCTGTCAACTGCAGGATACAACCGACCCGGCATCTGGTTCCCTTCAATCACAATAGGAGCTTCATTTACATAGCTCGAAGTGAGCAGGAAACTACACCGAGGGAACCTCCACTACTAACTCACAAGACTTTTCTTCTAAAGGATGAGTCATGCAATCCAGAAACTCTTCGGAAATAAAAGAATGAGAGGCACCCGAATCAAATAAGACTCTTGCTGAATAGTCATAAAGAGGTAAAGTACCTTCTATCATGTTCGATGCCTCCGCCTGGGCTCGGGTGATAGTCATAACCCGGCCCCTTCCCCGCTACTGCTGTGCTCCTCTGCCACGACCTGCCTGTGGCTGCTGAAACTGCTGAGGCTGCTACTGCTGCTGCACACCTCTTCCATACCCATACTCTTTTGGATAGGGGCAATTACGAATCAAATGCCCCGACTGATTGCAATTATAACATCTATACCCTGGTGGGATAATGGGCTTCTGGCAGTACTCTGCTGCGACTCCTCCACCTCTAGCCTACCACGACCTTGCTGAAATTGCTGTCGACCTCCCCATCCTCTTCTTTACCTTTAAATGCTTGCTTCAGTTTCAGGCCCACTTACCAAAACCTGATGGAGAAGGTCCTGCTGGTGCTTTACCCTTACTCACACCCACTGACTGCTGCGGTAGCCGAGAACTACCTGAATCTGACTCGCCCACCTGACGAGTTCTAATAGACTTTCCAATGTAGCTGCCCTCTGAGCTGCTTCTTCACTGTCTTACACATGAGTGGTACTATTGCATTCTGCAATTCTACTCTTAAACCCCAAATAAAATATTCCACCATCATATTATTATCCAATACTACATAAGGTGCATATCTGCTGAGCACCATAAATCGCATCTGATATTCAAAAACTGAAGAGTTACCTTGTTGAAGTGTTCGAAACTGCTCTCTCTTCACTTGCTGCACTTGAATGGAAGAATGTATCGTTAAATACATCAAGAAACTCCGACCAAGTGATAGTCTCTTCTGTCTTGCCTGCGAAGGTGGTCTGCATCTTCAATCGCCACCATTCCAGTGCAAAACCCCGCAACTGATAGGCAGCTAGCACGACTTTATCTGTTTCCGGACACCTCATGGTCGTAAAGACCCTCTCAATCTCATGGACCCAGTGTTCTGCTGTATCTGGATTTGGCCCTCCTGAATAAGTAGGCGGCTGCAATCTCAGAAACTTCTCCACCTACATCACTGGCTCCTCTACTGCTAAAACTGGCGGTGGCAAGGGTGCTACAAAAGGCACTTCCGCTCCTGGCGGTGGCGAAACTGGAGCTAAAGGTATAGCCCCTCCGACCCCAGGTGGTGCAACAATCGGCGGGACCGGTGCCTACTGATCCATCCTCATCCGTATATCAGTGAGGCTCTCCCAGATCCTTTCTATTATGCGCTGAGTACTTTCCTCCGGATCATCTCCTCCACCACCCCAATCTCTTCTATCAGCCATTTCAGAATTTCTGCCCAAATAAAACATCAAACAAAATCACAACAACGAATCATCAGAAACCAGGGTCCCTACCAGCAGTATACTTAAGACTGGAAATCAGGCAATGTAATCTTCTAGTTCCTTTATATTAACACGAACCTTGCTCTGATACCAACTGTGACGGAACACCTCGTCCAAGTCTGTTAAACCGGTAACGTACTTGATCCGAGTTCGTCTCCCGCGAATGGGCCAAAGCCTCGCAAGGGATATCACACCACAGTCCGTGTAAACACAAAGGAACACACCATTTCATATATATATTTCACAAGTTTACATAGCCATATTTTCAAGAAAAGAAAATAAAGTACAAGAGCCTGCGGCATATCCCAAGGTACAACTAAAGAAAGTAACCAACTAGCTACACTACACTGCTGGAGGTGCTGACCCTGCACCGCTACGACGCGGCTCTGAATGGACGATGGTCGAGAAACATCCTCCTCGCCTTCACCTGTGGGGGGTAGGGGTGAGCCTCGCTAGTCACTGGCTCAGTAGGGAACTCCCCCAACACCGAGCAAACCCAACAAAGGTACGAAAGTAGTAAACAGTACCAACAATTTATAGAACAACTAAGCAGGATATGAAAGCCGTAAAAGTACTCACCGTCTACCGACTACGAAAAACAATTGTAATAATTAAACGGAAAACCAGTACAAGTGTACGAGCTAAAGTAGAGACAGTCAAACACGAGCCACGTGAACTGGTTCGCGACACCAGAGACTGACTCGGACAAGCTAACACAGGTCTACCTCTCAGTCTCGCAGCCACGGACGAAAGGTCCAGCTGCCGCTCCACGTGAAAAGGTCAAGCAACTGTGGAGACCAACTAAACACCACCACCTGCGAACCACACGGTCACAGGCCCATGCCTAACACCTCTAGAGACCCTGGCCTGGGCTCGCTAGAGTGAGGCACTGGAAAAGGACTAGCTGGGGACCAGTGTCGACTACTGGTGTCCGTACCCCCAACTACGAGCGCGCTACAAGTGACCAAAAGACAAGTACAACAGTCACTGTCCCACTGTCGTCTTTCCCTCAGCCGGACGTACAACTCAAGCAAAAGAGTGAGGGTTTCTAGGTCAAATGATACAGACTTCGACGGTACAACACAAGTATCGGGAGAAAGCCCCGAGCTAACAGCCTGGCTCACAGAGAACCTGGGGCACCCAACTAGAGAGGTAACCACGGTAGGCGTCGTACTACTTGCCACGCACACAAAACCACGTACACATCACACACAAACCACGTGAAGTCTCACACAACTTCGTGCACTGATAGTTCACCACACATGAATGCCACGTAAACACATAAAGAACTGACTAACTGCGTACCCAGTACGCTAGTCTCAGAAACCATGTGCACCCTGTGCACCACAAGTACCAACAAACCACTTATTATCGGTAAACACCATGTATGGCAATATTTAAATAAACACATGTTGGCGGCAACATCGACTGGCGTCGATGGAATATAGACGGCAAGGGATCTAGCCGTCTAGTTCCCAGCTGAAGAACCTGGCGTCAATCGATGTTGACGCCAAGCTCCTCGGCTACCAGTTCTCACATAAACCCTAGGCCGACTCCACAAGTGTCCTCGGCCCTAAAACCTGTGGGAAAACATGAGGAAACACTTCCTCTAACATGCATGCATTCCAATCAAACCGAAACAACATGTTTCATTCTTCAAATTACTCAAACCACCCCTTTAACCCGCATGGATACCCTTACCCAAAAACATAATTAACATGCAGATCCACGCGTTCCAGATGCATTATCACGTCCTAAAGGAACTAAAGGGATCATTCCCTACCTCAAGACGCGTTTAGATTCCCTAGATCCTCCCGATCCACACCAAACCCTCCGCGAGCTCCTACGGAGATTACACCTCGCTCCGGCGTTTCCTGGCACAATTGGTCGCCGCCACTCATCCCACGATCCTCCAACTAGCCTTCCGCAACCGTTGGAAGCATTGGGGAAGCAAGGGCATGAAAATAGGGCGAGGGAGAGGGAGAATGGAGTGAGGAAACTGCCCTCGGGTAGATCTATATCCTACAGGTCGCACAGGTTGGCGTCAACCCTATTGTCGTTTAGAAAACCGCCACCATAAACATCCACAAAGCTAGCCGTTAAGTTCATAAGGTTGACGTCACCTTCGATGGACGCCAAACCAGTCAACGACCACACCTGGCCTCAACCCCTACTCAACTGCAGCAGGTCCTATTTTATTTCAGGACCAAACCCGCGCCAAACCTGCGCACACCACACGACCAAACCACATTGGCCTCACGATGGCCACCACAACCATTACACACATGATCCATAAGGATCCGAAAACACACGGCGTTACAGGTTGCCTCGAAACCATGCAAGTCTTAATCGCGTTCGGGCATCCCGCCGCGATTCAAGTCATGGCGGCATGTCGTGTGCGATTCAGAGAGACGGTGCAGCGATTCCCCATGCGCGGCCGACCTTCTAAATCGCGACCTGCCGCTCAGACGTGATTAAGCCTTAAATCACGTCTGCTGTCGTGGGCGCGATTTTGCTCCAGTGCCTATAAAAATGAAGTCACGGGGGCAGGGGCGGGGGTTCGGATTTTGGGGCTTCCTCTGCTTTGTTTTGAGAGGAGAGAGGAGAGAGAGGGGGAATTCCAAGAGCGGCGAAGCCCTGCCGGACTCCTGCCTCGACGTCCGACCCCGGCGTCTTCTTCCACGTCACGCCGTCCATTCCATCCCTCAGAGCCCGGTGCCGTCATCCCCGTCGTCTCCTCCACGTGTACCGGAGCGGAGCGGGAGCGACGTCTTCCTCCTCTTCTTCCTCCATCCAACCGGCAACGCCGCGGCGCCAACACGCCATCCGTTTTGGGGAAGCACCCCCCTTCCTCTTCTATTTGCATTTCCACTTCCTCCGGGCCCCACGTGGCTCTTTATATTTTCTTCTCCTCCAAGCCCCGCGCGCCCCTTTTACTTCTTTCATACACACACATGCATGCATACACACACACACCTATTTAGGGGTTTAAAAGCCACCACCCGGTAAGTACACCTCCATGTTCTTTTATTTCATTAATTCTTTATTTTTAGGATTTGGTACTACACGTGGCTAATCCCCCTTCTTTACTTTCTTTGTCTTCTTTGTCAGGGTAATCAACAAGGAAACGCCCTCTACCACAGCCGGCCATGCTCGTAGAGGAAGAAAGAACCCACATCATCCCCCGTGTAATCTCCCCGCCAAAAAAGGTACGCTCGCGATCACTTTCTTCCACTCGCACCCCTCGCCATGCATCTCCATTCGGCACCCTCGTGTGCCAGGCGATCACGTTTCTTTTTATTTTATTTTCCGCTTTCCACTCCATATCCACCATTCATTCCTCCCTCTTTGTGGAGACTGTTTATTCGTCCCCCCTAAAAAGGGAGCGTAAAAAATCGTGTCTACAAGAGTCTCTAAAGGTGCCAAGCATGGGTCTGCAGCGTGGTGTGGTCTGCAGAGTGGTGTTGGTTGGTCTCCACAGTTCTTTGGCTTTATAGTGTACGTGGAGTGATAGTTGGACCTTCCGTCCTTGACTGTGAGACTAAGAGGTAGTTCTTATGTTGTGTTGTCCAAGTTGGATACTAGCGTCATGAACCAGTAGTCTTTACCAGCATGGTGACGTCGTTCCTTCTTAACTCGAGCTTTCCAGAAGTTGTGGTTGTGAGTGGTGACTTTTCCGGTTGTGGTTCCGTTGTGGTACCTTGTGGTTTTAGGTACCTATACCCATTGTGGGTAGCTATTTGTTGTGGCACGATGTGCGCCGATCTTTTCAGGTATTAAGGTGGAGCGGTGCTCCATGGAGGTCGTGTCGGGTGACCCTCCACTTGTCATTTTTTTACCCTTCCGTGGGTTGTTCTCCGATGTGTTTTAGTATTCCAGTGTGTGTGGTGGGCTAGCCCTTGGTTACCAGTCCTGGTGCTTCTTGTTGGTGGTTTGTTTGTGTGACTTGTGGTCAGTCGGTTTCAGTTGTCATGGTGGACTGGTGGTTCCGGCTAGTCCTGTTGTTCTCTTTAATTTCTGGGAGTTGCATTAACTAGAGTGTTTATAGTTTAATGTAATTTATTTATGTTTATTGCAAGTTTATATCAGTTTTATTAACGGTGTTGTCAATGAGACCATTAGTGGTTGAGGTCTCGGTTCTTTCTTATTGTTACTAGTTTGTTGATGTTTAAGGGAGGTCCCTGTTGAGCCTATGACTTATTGAGGCTCACTTCCTTACAGTTCTTTTCAGGTGTTAAAAGCAATGTGTTTGGCTTGCAATGTTGTCATGGCAAACTTGTACCACAAGCAGTTGAGTTTTAGTTGTTGTTATGTGAGCTTTGCTCTCTCGGGGTATGTCCCAGGTAGTTTTACTTTTCTCTTAGACATATAATAATGTATTGAAACAATGTAATTTAATGTAAATGAGCATGTGTCCATGTACTTTCCAGCAACTTATACTTTTGTGGTTGTCTTTTATATTCTTACTAGATACGAGTGTGAGCTATCCCTTTTGAGACTTCGGTCTATTCGCGGGAGACGCGTCTGAATATAGAGCCTTATTGAACATAAGTATTTAAGGCTGCTACAATATGTATATATGTGTGGCATCAATAGTGGTTTGTGATTCATGTCTGATTATAAAAGTGAAAATATGATATGACTATGTCAAGAAAATAAGATTTGGAAATATCATATAACTATGTTTTGATATGACTGTAGTAAGAAAATAAGATTTATATTGTAATGGCCCCAACGCCCGGACCCCTGGCTCCCGCCAAGAATCTGACTGTCGGCAACCATTGCCCATGGGCCCGAAGACCCGGAAGAGCTAACAGACCAGTCTAACAAGATATGTAACAGAAGTAAGCAACGACAACAAGCACTAAAAAGTACTAACAAGTGAAGGAAAAGTGTCCAACACAAAGTACGAGTCTAGTACAGTCCCAAAGTAACAAAGTACAAGTGCAGAAAGAAAGGAAATAACATATCCCTTAGAGGCATACCCCGAGGGTGACGAAACAAGTACGAAGGGAACACTGCTCACGGAAGATGGCGTCTACTATGGCCCCATCTCTTCAGCCCACCGCGGAGGGTACTGCTGTGAAGTCTCACCTGTAAAGAAGGTAATGAGCTTCACGAAGAAGCCTAGTAAGGACTAACAATCTCCCACTAGTTCTAACAAGCATAATAGATATATGTTTATAACCGAAAATTAAGCAAGTAAATCTATTCTACTAATAGAGTAAGTGCGGAAGCGAAAAGTAACTACACGGCCATCAGTCTAAAAAAAAACGTTGAGACTGGAAACCTGTGTAAACCACGGCACTGGGACGAACCCAAGGCTGCAAACATAGATAGTGAACAATTGTCTAGGCAAAGACACTAGCCACGGAAGGCAACTACCACTAGTTAACCAGTCAGGTGCGCCACGTGCCTTACCCTCGACCACCAGTCCATGTCTAACACCTCCCGTCGGAGTGAGATGCGGAACCACAAGTACCACACAAATGCCGTAGTTTAGACGGACTACGATCCAACACCTAGCCCCTCTAAATGGTACCGGAACCACGTAGAGTGAGGCAGTGAGAAGGACTAGCTGATCTGCATCGGAAGTACACCAAAACCACCTCGGCGTCTCAGACTCAGCTAAGAGAGCTCTGCGAATGACTCAACATTTCTGTCCCCACCGTTTTCCCCTCAGCTACCAGAGTCCTAAGCTCGAGCACACCCACTGCCTGGAGAACTCCCTCAATCGGCGCATGGGGACGGGGGTCCAGGTAACAGTAACAACCTCTTAACAGACAAGCCCACAAGTGCCAAGCACCGGGCGAACGACTAGTGTAGGACCGTGCTAGGAATAGCACAGGTGCCAAGAAATAGAGTTGCAGCGGAACGGAACTCCGAACAGGTCACCAGTCACTCTCTGTTTGAGAAGGCGACAGGGTCACCGTCGCGTTCTCATAGGAGGTAACACAAGGACTGTCGCCATCAGAAGGCGACACCTGGCCTGTCGCGACCTGGGTCTGAAGGCGATATGGAAAATGTCTCTATTTATGTCGCGACCACAGACAGAGATCCGGATGACCACCCGAGACCACCCACAACCCATGGGGAAAACCAGGTCAGAAGGCGACAACCACCCTGTCATGACCAGAACTCAACAGGGTGAACGTCGCTTCTTGACTAGAAGGCGATTGGGCGATACGTCGCGTTTTGGGTCGCAATAGGAACCTTGTCACGACCACAGATAGAGGCTCGGGTGCCAACTCGAGACCTCCCAAAACTCCCCAAAAATACAATTCCGGTGCACATAGAGGGAGGGGATCATGGAGAACGATGTAAACACATTCTATAAGCACAAACCACCCTCATCTACACCCATGCATGTCAAGAATATGCACCTACACTCCAAAACCTCACATGCAAGCATGATATCTCTCAACCCACACTCCAATTCAAGCACCGCGAGGAACTCAACATGCATTATAACAACCTAACATGGAGTCTAAAGGCTTGGAGTGTAACACCTCGATGTTATTTATAAAAATAATTGGCTATTTGTGTATGATGCATGATGATGTTCCAATTAGTTTGATTATTACATGCGTTGCCATTACTAAAATAAACTTTGGAAATAAAAGCACATGAGACCACATAAATTAATAGCCTAAATAAACAAAATTATATTGATGGAAAAGGATTAAAAGAGAATTATTATATTAAAGAAATATATGTAATTATATATGTATATATTTAAATTATGGCGCAGTGATTACGTAGGGTAACATGGGTTACATAACAACCCTGTTACGTGTTTAACCCGGGTGAAACCTTCCCGAAGATTTCATCGCCACCGTCCGTTGCAATTTTGCTCGCAGATAAACTCTACATTTAAACCCTCTGTGATCCTCATCCAACTTCACCTCCGGCTGCTTTGTCTGTTACTGCTACTGCTGCTTCCACTGAAGCTTGAGGAAGAAAAAGAAGGAAGGAGGCGTTGGGAGCTGCTAGAAGGAGCTCCAAAAGCTCTGTTTCCTATTACTCCCATTTTTCTTTTGACTAAGGTAGGAAATCATGTCTCCTCCTAATTGTTGTCCCCTAAAGCATCATTACCTAAACACTTGATAGTGGCAAGGGAGGCCATGGTACATGTTTATCACCACCTCAACCCCTCACTTAAACCAAAAATCTTCTGGAACAATGTAGGAAATCATGTCTCCTCCTGATTGTTGTCCCCTAAAGCATCATTACCTAAACACTTGATAGTGGCAAGGGAGACCATGGTACATGTTTATCACCACCTCAACCCCTCACTTATTCTGGAACAACGTAGGAAATCATGTCTCCTCCTGATTGTTGTCCCCTAAAGCATCATTACCTAAACACATGATAATGGCAAGGGAGGCCATGGTACATGTTTATCACCACCTCAACCCCTCACTTAAACCTCAACCTCTTCTGGAACAATGTAGGAAATCATGTATCCTCCTGATTGTTGTCCCCTAAAGCATCATTACCTAAACACTTGATAGTGGCAAGGGAGGCCATGGTACATGTTTATCACCACCTCAACCCCTCACTTAAACCTCAACCTCTTCTGGAACAACGTAGGAAATCATGTCTCCTCTTGATTGTTGTCCCCTAAAGCATCATTACCTAAACACTTGATAGTGGCAAGGAAGTCCATGGTACATGTTTATCACCACCTCAACCCCTCACTTAAACCTCAACCTCTTCTGGAACAACATAGGAAATCATGTCTCCTCTTGATTGTTGTCCCCTAAAGCATCATTACCTAAACACTTGATAGTGTCAAGGAAGGCCATGGTACATGTTTATCACCACCTCAACCCCTCACCTAAACCTCAACCTCTTCTGGAACAACGTAGGAAATCTCGTTTCCTTTTCTCCCTTTTCAATTGCTATTCCCCAAACATCACTGCTCTAAGGACTTGTTAGTGTCAGAGAAAGTCTTGACATTATACCATCAACCCACCGTTTGAACCCCTCTTATATTTTACCCATTTATTTTAGTGATAACAAAACTCATGATTAACTAAATATCATGAATATATTTAATACCATGTTTTCCTCGTAAATACAAGATACTATGGCACTATCGTTTCATGACCTACACTGAAAAGCTAAATCGATTGTTGTTCAATGCATATCGATTACTGACTAAGTCCACATCGATTATTGTTTTTAAAGTCCACATCGATTACTATACAAACACATCGATTACATTTCACTTAAACATCGACTTCGGTTCAACATCGATTTCATTTAAAACATCGATTTCACTTAAACATCGACTCCATCCAAACATCAACTTCGGTTCCACATTGATTTCATTTAAAACATCGATTTCATTTAAAACATCGATTTCACTTAAACATCGACTCTATCCAAATATCGACTTCGGTTCTACATCGATTTCATTTAAAACATCGATTTCACTTAAACATTGACTCCATTCAAACATCGATTTCAGTTCCACATCGATTTCATTTAGAACATTGATTTCACTCAAACATCGACTTCAGTCAAACATGCCCTACCCTTCCGGTCGACCAATTTCCTCTTGAGTTTATACATGTTGTTCCAACTTGCTTCTTCCCCAAATTTCTTATATAGCTTTATATTATTTAAACTTAGACCAACCTAACTAGCTAGCCTTACTTTGGCTTGCTATCACTGTACTCTCACACTGAACCTGCTTTAATATTAATGTTACTTCAAGATCTGCCCGGACTATATTAAAAGATTGATCAAATGGAAATGGTGACACCTTGGGTCTTTGGACTCTACTGGACTAATGCCTGTGCAATGGGGCCTGATACGGGGATACCCCAGCAGGTCAGCTTTCTCCTCGATTTCAACCGACCTCATTGAAGGCATAGGCTGACGACCTTTATCACAGGCAGAACATTAGCTAACCGACGTGTAAGGTCGGAACAATGAATCATCATTGCACCTCAGTCCGTCTTTCGAAGCTTGGCAAAGGACGATCTCTCTGCTCGGACGGAGCCGACCTGGTGCCCGGCGTGCTCGCGTGTGCCCCGAAGCGATCCTCATGTGACTGATGAGGCAAATTAGGTAAGACTCGGTGATCACGGGACCAATAACTGCGGCTATTAAGACCACGGTCACGATGACCTGGCAGGGCGGTGGCAACTTGCAATCCGGCATTAATCACGGAAACCCCCAGTGACATTGACGGGGTCATCCAGCTGTTACACAGGTATCCTAGGACTATATAAGAGGCAGGCACTCCACAGGCGCAGGTACGTTGTTCTATCCCTGGCTAGGCCATTCTGCTCGGCTAGCGACTGACAAGAGCGTCAGAGTGTCTCCCCGCCGAGGCCACTCGGTGGGCTTTGCAGGTCAGGTCGGGAGCTCGGAACCAGCGTCTCATGTCGGCCAAGCGCGCCCAAGATGGGATTCATCGGCTTGGTCATCTCGGCTCACCCTTCGTCGAGAAGCACCTCAGCTGTCACCTCGGCCTGAGCCGACCTATGTTACACTTACCGTAACATTGGCGCCGTCTGTGGGGAAAATGCTACTAAAGGTCAGTACAGCTTTCCCCACACCCCTTTAGTTGAACTCAACTAATTGCGGAAATCGAGAAGCCCCCGAGGCATCACCTATGATCGACAAGGGGGGGCGACCAGGAGTATGTGAGGTTACCCTGGCAAGTTTGTCTAGTGGACAGTTAAAAGGGGCACATGACGAATCGCTCAGAGCATCGTCCTAGATTATTCCCCTACTTTTTCCAGTAGATCTCGCACAACCAGCTTAAATGCCCAATGGTCGGCCTCAGATGCTAGTCGGCGACCTTTACTTCATGTATCTTAGTCATATCGAATATCGTTTACTTGCACTCTTAGAGTTGTATACTCATAGTGTGATTAAAGTCCTCGGTCGCGAGGCCGACAAGTTGTTTGAGATGAGCAGGTCGGTTTTCTCAAGAACCTCTGGTATCCATTGATGAAGTCGAATTTGTGATTGGCTTGCATGATATAACTATGATTGAATGCTTGAAAAAGGAGGGTCGCTTTGTAGCATCGTCCTGATAGCACGGGAACAGTGCAATGAACGTGGACGTCGTAGTTTGCTGAGCGAGGTTGCTTAGGCACTCATCAGGAACTAAGAGACGATGTTCGACGTGAATTGAAGGCATGGTCGCTTCGGCACACGTGAGGCATGGATGTCGTAGTTCGCTGGACGAGGTCGCTTAGGCACTCGTCAAGAACTGAGAGACGATGTCCGATGTGAATTGAAGGTGTGGTCGCTTCGGCACACGTGAGGCGTGGACATTGTAGTTCGCTGAGCGAGGTCGCTTAGGCACTCGTCAGGAACTGAGAGACGACGTCCGACGTGAATTGAAGGCATGGTCGCTTCGGCACACGTGAGGCGTGGACATCATAGTTCATTGGACGAGGTCGCTTAGGCACTCGTCAGGAACTGAGAGACGAAGTCCGACATGAATTGAAGGTGTGGTCGCTTCGACACACGTGAGGCGTGGACGTCGTAGTTCACTGGACGAGGTCGCTTAGGCACTCATCAGGAACTGAGAGATGACGTTCGACGTGAATCGAAGGTGTGGTCGCTTTGGCACACACGAGGCATGGACGTCATAGTTCGCTGGACGAGGTCACTTAGGCACTCATCAGGAACTGAGGGACGACGCCAACGTGAAGGTGCAACAAGGTCGCTTCGGCATTCGTCAAGATGAAACTCCAACATACCGAAGGGCTATAGAGTAGCAATGGCATGTATAGTTCTATGTTCTCGGTATTGGAAACTGTTCGAAAGACTAGTTTTCAGATAGACCGATGACAAACACGCAGACAACGACAAAAAGGTTTGTAAATTTCTATTGATAAGGAGAAGGGGTACAGAGTGAGGCAAGGCGCCATGTACAAACGAGGAATCTAGTCCATGACGATGTCGCCAGAGCCGACATGAGTTTCTTCGCTGTCGGGCACTGCTGGCAGATCAGCTATGACGTCATCAGCGGCGGCCTCCAAGATGCCCTCAACAGCAGTAGCCAACGCGTCGTCGACGACAACTGCAATGCTCTCGTCCCGGTCGTCTCGTTGGCCTCCTCATCATCCTCCTCGTCAAGTATGACCTTGGAAACGTCAACGTTCAGGAAGTGTTCCCGAACACACTTGAGGCAGAAGTTGTACCCTTGTCGGAAGAGCTTGACGACCTCGGCTTTGAGCTCATCAGACTCACGGTACACAGTAATGGCCTCAGAGACTGTCTTCTCACGCTCGTCGGCCACTAGCTGAGCAGTAGTAGCCTTGGTTTTCTCGTGAGATTTGAGCTCAGCTTGGTGCACCTCCTTCTCAGCCTAAAGTGACTTTAGGAGTTTTCGGCTATGGTCTTGGCCTTGTTCGCTCGCTTGGTCTCCTTGGCATGAAGATCCTTCTCGGCAACTAGCTTCCTCCCAACCTCGGTTAGGCGCACCTCGGCGGAAGCTCTAGAGGTATCGACCCGCTGAAGAACTGCTTCAAACCGAGACATCACGCTTTGGACTGAGGAGTAAAAGTCCTCGATTATCTGGCCTGACCTCACGCATGAGGTTGGAACCTTCATTTCGGCGGAAAGCGCTTGCCTTTCCCACTCGATGGCGCTGAGCGCTCCAGACCGCCCAGATGACCTCGGCTGAGAGGTGATCGAGGTAGTGATGTCGGCCGACATGTCTTCTAATGGCCGAGGATGTTTGGACGGTCCCATCTTCTCGGGGATGTGCGACGATTTGTGAGGCACCGAGGTCGAGGCGACAGTCGGCACGTCGGTCTCCGTAGGGCGAGCACGTTTTTCCCCGTGGCTCACTTTCTTCTTACCCCGAGACATGACCTCCCGTTCGGCCAACTCGGAAAGAGAAAGGCCGCTTCTCCCTTGGCCTGGGGGGCCGACGACTTTCCCTTGTCGACCATTGCTGCAAGAAAAGTGGGTCAGTTGTCCCAAGATTGTAGCAACAATCAGAGATCAAATTTACGGTTCAAACCTCGGCTAGCCTCGGCTATCAGCTCGAACAGCTTCTCGGAAGGCTCGAGCAGGTCGGGAGGCTCCACCGCCCTCAGAGACTCAAACTCTGAGAACTCAGATTCGACAAGGTTTGGGGAACAGAAGGCCTTGTCGCGAATGTTGATTGCAGACCAAGTGGTCGGAAAGGGCCATCCGGTCAGACAGTGGATGAAGACAAAGTTCCTCTTCCAGTTGTGTACGGAGGACGGAATTTGGCCAAGTATTTGCCGACTTGACCGAGCTGCGAAATATAGCCAGTCGCTAAATGCCTTAATTGAGAAACAATAGAAGAAGAGCCGAGTGGTCGGAAGGACTTCGGCAAGAGCACAAGCTAGAAGGAAGCCGACAACCGACCTCCAGGAGTTGGGAGTCAGCTGCGAAGGAGCGGCCCCCAGCTTAAGAAGGATAAAGATAATGAAAGGATGGAGAGGCAGCCGGAAGCCTACTCGGACAGCCTCAGAATAGAGGCAGACTCCTTTCTCCATCGAGTAATGGGCTCGGAGTTGCTTTTTTGCATATACGGTGGAGTGCTTGGGAAGGACAAGACCTGGATGATTCTTCATCCATTCAAAGGTCTCAGGATCAGTCTCACAACAGGCGTCAGCAACATTGTCGGCTTGCCGACGAGCACCCGAGGTGTGAGATGATGGTTTCCTGGGAACATACGTCCCAGGACTGACGTGAAGAATGGAAGACTCCTCGGCAGGCCCCGACGCCTGGACGTCCAGCCGAAAAGCCTCCG
Source organism: Colocasia esculenta (assembly GCA_014218235.1). Lineage (NCBI taxonomy): Eukaryota > Viridiplantae > Streptophyta > Magnoliopsida > Alismatales > Araceae > Colocasia > Colocasia esculenta. Next base: position 179,149,043 of record CM024754.1, on the reverse strand, counting down.
GAATAGTCACCCTCTCGGAAGGACAAGAGGATGAGGACGCCTCAGACGAGGAAGAGAAGTTCTCGGAAGGAGAACCTCTGACTAATGAGTCCTCAGAAAGGCGAGGATCAAAAAAAGAGGTCGAAAATGAACTAGATGAAGACATCGCTTACCTCTGAAGGAAGCAAGCGAGGAGCGAGATCGGACGTCAAACGCTTGAACGTCGGCACGGATGTCGTCAGCACGGATGTCGCCGGCACGTCGACTGGTCGTCTGAGGGTGGATCGCGCATGAGAACAAGGGTGGTTTTTCGGCAGCAGACCCCACTATTTATAGTGCCGGAGTATCAATCGAATCCAACGGTGGACATTCATCTTCTATGACAACGGAGGAGATCCACACACGTGTGCTACTGGAATGGCCGCTGGGCGTCGCTTCGGATTCTGATCAGTGCGGGCGGTGAGGAGAGCCATGATGGTGTGTGGGAGTCGAGGAGGTGATCTAACCACTGGCACATCGTACGAGGTGACGTTCGGCACAGGGCGGCTCTGACCACATGATGATGCGTACTTATGACAGGACGGCATCTAACATCAGGGTGACGCGGCACTGAGCGGGCCACGTGGGCTAAAAGGGCCACGTGGCCGGATATGTACTCTCGGCGGAGATAGGTTCACCTCAGCCTTCGTTCATAGTCCGACGTGAAGGGGCCAATGATACGGGGATACCCCAGCAGGTCGGCTTTGTCCTCGGTTTCAGCCGACCTCATTGAAGGCATAGGTTGACGACCTTTATCACAGGTAGAACATTAGCTAACCGACGTGTAAGGTTGGAACAATGAATTCTCTTTGCACCTCGGTCCGTCTTTTGAAGCTCGACAAAGGACGATCTCTCTGCTCGGACGAAGCCGACCTGGTGCCCGGCGTGCTCGTGTGTGCCCTGAAGCGATCCTCACGTGACTGACGAGGTAAATTAGGTAAGGCTCGGTGATCACGGGACCAATAACTGCGGCTATTAAGACCACGGTCATGATGACCTGGCAGGGCGGTGGCAACTTCCAATCCGGCGTTAATCATGGAAACCCCCAGCGACATTGACGGGGTCGTCCAGCTGTTACACAGGTATCCTAGCATTATATAAGAGGCATACACTCCACAGGCGTAGGTACGCTGTTCTATCCCTAGCTAGGCCATTCTGCTCGGCTAGCGACTCACAAGAGCGTCGGAGTGTCTCCCCGTCGAGGCCACTTGGCGGGCTTTGCAGGTCAGGTCGGGAGCTTGGAACCAGCGTCTCACGTCGACCAAGCGTGCCCAAGACGGGATTCATCGGCTTGGTCATCTCGGATCACCCTTCGGTGAGAAGCACCTCAGCTGTCACCTTGGCCTGAACCGACCTATGTTACATTTACCGTAATAGGGCCGATCCAGTCCCGGGAGGAGCACCCGAACTCGGCCACTGAATCGGTCAATTCAAGTTGTACCTGTCGAGAATGGATCTACTGGGTGTTTAGCATAAAACCACCTATTTCTAAATTTAGTCTACATTTCCATGAACTATATCATGGCATGAATTTCTTTACTATTTAGTTCCAGGCAAATTCTCTTATCTTCATCGAATGATACTTCATGTCTTTGTTGCATCCTCTTATTGACTGATATACTTATTGTTCCTTTCCTACTACTGTCTGACTTATTGTTATTATAAATGGCAATTTCCTATTGAGCACAATTGCTCATAAATCCTACTTTCCTTTCAGGCATCTCAGATGGGTCTGACTCGTCAAGGGATTGTGCGCCGAGTGATCTATAAATTAGCAAACCTTACTTCTTTTTTTTACTCTAAACCATCGGCACATGTAATATATTATTCCGCTGCAACTTTCTACGTATATGTCAGACCATCCCTGTTTGTATTTTCTCGATCTTCTGTCACCTCTGGAAATAGTATATAAGTAGGACGTGACATGGAGAAGGGGAATGGAGGCCCTAGCATGATAAAACTAGGAGAAGGGATAAGGGATCCGTACCTCAAAAAGAAGAGCCAATCCGTTAGGGTCTTCTCGTATGTATGACCACCTCCTCCTCGCTTCAAGCTCTACGCTCACGCCGTCCACAAGCAACGAACGTCCTCCTACACGCCGGAGAAGAGGATCACCACCACGAAGAGGAGAATGCCACGCCCACGTCGGAGAAGAACACCACGTCGAGGAAGAAACACACCTCACACACCACCATCACCCTCACACTCTTCCCACAGAGCTAACACACCTAGAGGGGTTCGCAGGAAGGAAGAAGGAGGAAGAAAGGGGAAGAGGAAGACAGGTCTGAAGGCCTTGCACATATAGGCCTCGGACCTGAGAACGCGACAGCCAACCCATCGCGTTCATTTACTAAACACGACGGCTAACTTGTCGCAACCTCAAGGTCATGGTCAGACCTGACCAATGGATCCGCCACGTGTCATCCTCGCAAACCTGACACCATGAACGCGACACTTGACTTGTCGTCTTCATCTGTCAGCACTTGACACATGTCCCAACTGTCCCGACAGTAAGATGACAATACTATATACTGTGGTCAGAAGGGTGAATGCGACGACATGCTTGTCGTGTTCCCAACCAGAACGCGACAGCCATCCCGTCGCCTTCAGAAGGTAACTGCCCGATACGTCGATACCTTCATCAGAAGGTAGCTGACAAAAAAAAAAGGGTGTTACATATATCATTTGCTATCCATACTCTGAATTATGTTACTCATCTAAGATCTTTTATTTTATGACCTTATTGTGTATTTTCGTGTAGCTACAATTATTATACAATTTTTAGCTATAATAGAGATTATGAAAAACTTTGCTAGTATTATTTGTTAACGATGAGTATAGTCTTGATGCCTACTGAGTCATTGACTCAAGTAAATTTTTTTATATTTTTTTATTTTTAGAAGATCTAAGAGTTGCCTCAAAACCTTCCTGAGAAGAAAATTACATTCTCTTTATGTTGTAGAAGTTTATTCTACTATGACAAATTATATCTTGTAAATTTAAGAGATGGTTATTATATGAATTATGGTTGTGACAATATATTTATCCAGTGATCAAGAATTACTTTCTCCCAATATATGTGTTTGTTTACTTTAAGGTCCTGCAAAATCCCACATGGGTTTGTTAATTTGGTGATGGGATTTGGATTGCCCCCACCCCCCTTTTTTTTATGCATTGCATACTTATATCTTTACTCGTGCAGTTATAATTTTTCCTGCTTTGTAGGAATTTGATTTCCGTCTTCAGTATAAAAGATATGTTAAACACGTATTTAAGATCAAATGCAACCCTGGTGGTGTAGAGATAGAGAGAGAGTAGGCTTAATGACCTCGATCCATGCTGATGAGCATATATATGTATGGATCATATATACATGCGCATGTATATATGAATTTCTTAGAGAGGTGTAGAGAATTGACAAAGAAGAGATGAAGTCACCCCGGCAAAAAGAAAAAGGGAGAAATCTTAAGCATCCATGTGTAGTGTTTTCATGTTACACATTTAGCTAGGATGCATGAATGGTGAATATGCGTTCATCAAAGAATGAATGTTTCTCACACATTTTTTTTCCCATGAAACCTTCAACTTGAAAAGACACAAAAACAAAACAAAATGAGATCTTTTGTATAGATGATTTCTTCCTAAATCAAGAAATCCACCAAATAAAAAAAATGACCTTTTTTTTCTCCTATCAAAAAGCCATCTTTTTCAAAAAAGAAAAAAGTTGGACGATGGTGTAGTCATCCATCAAGTAGAAGAGAGCTACACTCCGGCCATGAGCAGATCGGAGTAGTAATAGCTGCGGCCCAAGCCCAGACATGGGCCACACTTGGCCGAATAGCCCCGCTGCAGCCCACTGGGCCTTGATAACCGAGGAACGACCAGCTCAAGCACATTGGGAGTTTCTCCCTTACCCCAGCAGAAGAGTCCCCATTGGGATGGGAGAGTCTTCTAGGCAAGAGGAAGCCGTGTGTTTCTCCCAATGTGCTCCCTCAATTTTTCCTAACTTAGACATCAAATTTAATCAGTCCTATATTCCTAACTCTTATGCCCTTGTTAGGGTTTCAACACTGGTCATACCTCATTGGCCATTGCACACATATGAACATGCATGTCTGTATAGTTTCTTAAGATAGCAGTCCCGTATTCATAGCTTCTATGTCAAATAGTCATACTTCACTGTACAGATATGAACATGCAAGTCTATAATAGTTTCTAGGCCAACATGTCGGGTCTGTTTGATAACCCTTAATATATGTCTATTGTCTGAAATATTTAATTTTTAAGATTTTAGACTGTTTGATAAAATATTTAAAATTATGTCTTAATTAATCACTTAAATCTAAAAAATTACTTAATTTTTAAGCTAAGAACAATCACTTTTTTTAGATCTTTTGTCGGACATCGTCGCCGGGTTCCGGCTTCTGATGATCATCGGATTCCGACGACCGGTGCTGGTGTAACGCCCCCCGAAGTGGAATATCGGAGCGGTAAACAGTTAAATAAATAGTATAGAGCGAGAAATAGACATCAAACTATTGCACAAATCAGAATAATACCAAATAATCCAACTTCATTAATAATTCCACTAATCATCTATTACATCAACTAATTCATAGTCAAAACTATGGGCCCATAGTACTTTATTCAAAACAAAACAACTACAACTAACTATCCATCTAATTGACAACTAAAAAGCTTTAGTTGTCGTAATGTAGGGTCACTTCTGCACTTGCTCATCCTCTTCCTCGTTCGGTAGTCCCCATCAGACTCACCTGAAACACATGAAATAAATAGCACAGGATGAGCGATAATCGCCCAGTAGGACTTAATATCTCGTGTAAATATGCATACTTTAAGTGATTAATGTCTTATCAAGCAGAATAACTATAGAGAACGATCAATGTATAGTCAAGAGAGTAATGTAACGATAGCAAGAGAACAATAGTACTTTCACATGGAAATAGTACAACTAATAGTATGATAACGGATTGGCCATATAACGAGATAGCATGTAACGTTTGCTCAAAAGTGCACTAGTCGAGATAGCACATTTGGTCGATCTTCCAATCAACCGAGAGAACATAGTATTGTGATTGATTGTCTTCGATTAAATCTTGATAATATGGCACTTGGGTATTATGTCATATACCCTGATCATTAAACCCCTGCGAGTTATAGCCTTTCGGGCGCACCTCCTAGGATCAGATCGGGCCCTTTTTAATGTTGCCTGGCATGATTATGTTTGTTATCTTAGACAATCAAATGGATGACCAAATAGAGTATCAAGAATAGATGAGAGTAATTGATGAATAGATGAGACTATAGAGAGAATGTGAATAGACGAGATTGTAAAGAGTGCAGATAAGAAAGAGGGTCGTATTCATAAATCGACGATAAATGGTGATGGTAACAGTTGCACAGCACACACGACTGTGTGCCGACAGTCCGGTAGAAGTCACTAACCGCCCAATATCCGCGTTATGAACATAAGCTAGAGGTCTAGCGTGATCTCAAGGTAAGAGAGAACAATCTAAAGCCGTTGGATCATACTGATCCCTAAGGGTAAAATAGATATTGATGGTACATCCCGCTCGTCGACAATGAATGTCCGTCAAAGCCAAGGAGTCTTACGGAGGCCTTGACAAGGAGTTATTGGTCCAGTTAGGAGTATTCTCAAAGGAGAGGTCGTCCAAGCCAAGATAACATGTGTATAGAAACAATTATCCATCATGCCTTGAGTACTCGAAGGTAGAGGGACGCGATGGCGGTGTTCAAATCAAGTGAATAAAACGAAGACAAGTTCATTTAAAAATAGGGAAAATTTACATAAATAATTACACTTAATTACCAGATATATTATTGAGTAACTTCAACAATGTCTCATGACAAAGATTCATGTTTAGTGTGTGTATGTGTAAGAGAATCAATGATATCATGAGAGGATTGTGCACATATTTTATTTAATAAAATTATATGATTATTAGCAAAAATCCATTAACACATTGTTACTGTTCATAACAGTGTGTTACAGGGGTTGAATAATGGTGATAGTACATGGTTAACTCAATTAACATGGGAATTAGGGTTTCTATTTTACACAGTGAAAACGCGACGGGGGTACCTATCGCTTTCAAATCGCGACGGATAGGTCGGTCGCGTTCTCAAGAACTGGATTAGGCCAATCGATTGATGTTGTAATCGCGACGGGGTGACCGGTCGCGATTTGAGCAAATGGTCCAAAACGTGACGTATCGGTCTGTCGCGTTAAGGCCAATCGGTACAGGGTATTAAGAACGCAACGTGTCGGGACGTCGCGTTCATGTTGTGACGTACCCCTCTGTCGCGACCTTCTGAGAATCACGACGGGTCGGGCCGTCAGGGTCAGGCCTAGCCCGAAAAGTGAATTGGTTCACTTTGGAATTCGGTCCAGTTTTCCAAGGGATGATACAAAGGTTTTGTAAAATTCGTATAAAATCATGTACTCAATGAAAAATCATGAAACCACTTTTAATCAAAACTAGACTTGCATAGGTATCCACAGTAATGAATAATTAGAGATTTGACATGGTATGTGCATGCTATGATTATGTTACTTCATGATGACCCAAAATCATACACAGTGATGAAAAATGATTTAATTCGAACAGGGTACATGATAGAAATTGAGAAAAATAGGGTCATTAGATTCCTAACATCATGTAGCATGTAAAAGTTTCAGAGCACGATATCAAGTATGGACATGGATTTAAAGTAATCATGTCAAGTCAGGTATATATTCTCAACAGGAAGTGGAGCATGAAATACTCCTAATTAATTGGCATGATAAAGATTGGGGAAAACATGAGACTTTCGAAGATGGGATCATGGTCTACCTATGGTCGAGATTAATTTATTTTGCTTAAGAGATTACCTACCTTTCAACGCTTTGAATCCTAGGGCAAGAAGGTGAAGATCATGGAGAAGCTTTTCGTTCCTAGCCTTCTCCTCCTTGATCTCCACATCCAAATGCTCCTCCTCCTCGTTCTCCAGGTTCTAGTAGGTGCCTAGGGTCGGCTAGAGACGAAATGGAGGGTTATTTGTATGTTTAAAGTCTCATATTTACTTAAAACTCTTCATTCTCCTCCAACATCGAATTTTCCATAATTATCCCATTTTCCCTAACATTTATCCTTCCAATAGACAAGGGATGTGCTCTAGATTCGTAGGCAAGGAGTTAGGATAGACCTAGGACTCTTTTTAAGATAATTTTGAGTTAAAATAGTGATTATCTTAACCCTTCTTAATTTATTAATAATTTAGGTACGAATTTAAGTTAAAATATCCCCATTCATTATTGGACTCTAGCTTTTAGGCCCATTAATCTATGTATGGACCATCTTGTAACCCATCACTTGTTTTGTTTATTGGGTTTTAATTATTCACATTTTATTTTTAATTTAATTTATTTATTTATATTTAAAATTTTACATTTGGATTCCAATGATAGGCGGTCTGGCAGCCGGTGCCGGATTCCGGCGATCGCCGGCGACGGTAATCAAAATCTGGCACCGGCCGGCAATTTCAAAAAGATTTTTTTTTAACTATTCTGATTTTGAACCCAAAATCTCTCTATTACAATGTAGTATCTTAACCACTACACTACTATTCAGATATTATTTAAATTAGTTATCAAACACCTCTTAAATCATATCTGATATATATTATTATTTTTTAATTTTAAATTTAAAGAATATATAACAAATAAAATTTAAGATTTAAATGTTCAGTTTTATCAAACACCTAGCCACACAATCTTTCCACATGTTGTCACGTTTTCCACGTCCAATATTTGACGTTTGTACCCGGGTCCACGCATAACTCCCGAGTTTGGAGCAACTTAAACAACCAGGCAGCAGGAACGAGAACCTTTGGTGGCGCATTCCAGCATCCACACTTATCAATCTTCTTGGGCCCGGTTAGATATTGGGTTCGGGTTAACTAATTGACACAATTTTATCCCGCGTAAGAACCGATAAAAATTTTGACATCGAAGAAAAGATAAAAAAAAAGCTTTTAAGAAGAATAAAAGACGGCAAAATATGCAAAAAAAAAAAAGGGAACATTTTTTTGTTTAATTTGGGGGTCCTGTCAGAGCCTGGTACTTATTTCCTCGTCCCTGTCAGAATACCGTTTGATGTAAAGTCCCTGCTTTTCTCCAGGTTTAATTTCCAGTCCCTGCTTTTCAGATGTCACCATTTACGGCCCTCCACACACGATTTCCGTCTCCTTGGCCTCCGTCTCTTTTTCCCATTCCCGTCTTACCCTTCCCTCCTTTTTTCCATCGCCTGTTCCCCAAACGACGCTGACGCTTGGTGGCCGTGAACTCTGACCCATGCGAAGTTACTCTTACATACCCTGCCAGAACTGATACAGCAACCATTGACAGCACTTACAACCGCCTTTCGAAGGCCCGTGAACCGTTCTTCACACTATAAAAGGAACCCAGGGCCCCATACTTATCCTTCATCACAAGCTTCTAACGCTCTTCTTCTTCCTATCTTTCTTGCTCGTCTTCTTCATCTTTATTTGCAGATGTCTTCATCTAACCGTGCTCCCCAGAGGGATGGCAAGGCACCTGCCTCACCGGTGCCACCGTCACCCCCGGCTCCCCCGTTGCGACAGTCCACCTTCAGCGCCGACTACTGGGATGGTTTTTACGTGGGCTGGAAGATGGCTTTACAGAAAGCCTCCCGGCAGTACGGCGACAGGGGCCTCAATAACATCCTCCCAGACATCGGCCCTAGGGTAGAACACATCCCTTCCTCTCCTTCCTCCCGGACCGTTCCGGCACCTCCCCTTCCTCCCCTGACCGTTCCGGCACCTCCCCTTCCTCCCATCCCTCCCCTGACCGTTCTGCCTCCTCCCCTCCGTACTCTACCGAGTGGTCGGTAGAGTAGAGGTAGAGAGTTATTGTAACATGGCTTCTTTATGATAAGCATTTTCGTTTGATGCAGTCTTCTTGTGCTTATGTATGTGCTCTGTATCATGCAAACTCAACATGTTACCAATAACACACTGTAACATCCCCTCATATATACTATAATCAACATGACCAACGACTGTAAGAGATTATAACATATAATGTAAAACTGTATGTTAGACTGTAGTGCTTGAACTGTAAGAGAGTAGTACTCAAACTGTAACAGGGCTGTTCTTTAGGTGTAACACTGTAGTGCTCGAACTGTAACAGCTTAGTACTTAAACTGTAACATTTTATTACGTATAATATAACAGATACGTAAGTGCTGGAACTGTAAGAGTGTAGTGCGCGAACTGTAAGAGTGTACTGCTGAAAATGTAAGAGTCTAGTGCTTAAACTGCAACATCTTATTACATATACTGTAACAGAAATCGTGAGGAGACAGTGCTCTTCTTCCTCCTATCTTTCTTGCTCGTCTTCTTCCTCTTTATTCTGAGATGTCTTCATCTAACATACGGTACACAGTTAAACTGTAAGAGTATTAGAGTTAAACTGTAAGTAACACACTTCGTTACGTACACTGTACAACAAAACGTAATTGTAAGTGCGCGAACTGTGCAAGTGTATTACTGAAACTGTAATAGCGTAGTAGTGGAGTTGTAACATCGTAGTGCGTAGACTGTAATAATGTATTACATACACTGTAATATTGGAATATAAGGACGACGTTCTGTTGTAACTAATATACAACATTTAAAATCCGTCAGGATTGTGGGGTGGGTTGCTACAAGTTCTTCGGTTGTGACCTGTTTGTTTGCACCGTGAACAAATATATGCATGATCTACTTCTCCTCTTGAATGTATTCTCCTCTTTCTCGGTCTTCCTGGCAACCTTTTTGTTGTCGGTGGCTTGATTAGAACTTCTGATGGTTGAGGCGGATCCGGCATGTCAAATGTTGGGATAGGTTGAATGTTTCTTTCATATGCAGCCCTATACACTTCTGTGCTGTAAAATGCCGAAACATATTGAGTAACGGCCTCCTTGTTACTGCCAATTGCTGCGCATGCATGCTTGCAAGGAATCTTGACAAGTTGCCAGTGTCCACAGGAGCATGTTTGTAGATGGAGGTCTACGGCGTACGTCTTCATACTTTCAACAACCTCAAATTTGATTCCATCTGAATGACGGATTGCTAAGCTTCTCCTTTCTTGAAGGTTTTTTTCGATGATTTTTTGTACTTTAGGACAGTATGGTGTATCCCACAATGCAGCATCAATTTTCCTCTTTGCAGCCATTTCCATCATTTGCACTCTAATTTTGTCAACCATCTGTAGTATTGGTAGACTTCGCGCGTCATGTATCCAATTGTTGAATGACTCTGCCAAATTAGAGTATAATTCACCAACCTGTATGGCCATGTGAAGGAAATTAGGATAACATCAAATATCTGTAACAAGTGTCCACTACATACTGTAACCTTATTTAACACGTTCTGTAATAGATTATCCCTACAACTGTAAGCACATAAATGGCAGAATGTAATAGAACATATCGCTTATGTATTTAAAGAGCCGAACCTTTGTCCCTGGAAAAGAGCATGGGACCAGTGTTCGACATCATTTCGGAGCACCCATTCTTTGGCCTCAGTAGAATTAAGCTCCATTGCAGTCATTGCGTCTTGGTACTCTTGTTCAGTAACAGCATAGGCAATGCGCTGGAGAATTTTTCTAAGTAATTTTTTGAAAGGGGCGGCATACTTCCCCGCACATTGGTCGTTGAAGTTCTGCATGATGTGCTGGAAACAGTAGCCGTGATGATCATTCGGAAATACGTCAGGGATCGCTTCCTTCAGACCTCTCCCTCTGTCTGATAGGAACGCGATCCTTCTATCTGATAGCAATGCCTTTTTCAAATTTTGTAGAAACCAGACCCAGTTGTCATATGTTTCCGAATCTGCGATGGAGTAGGCTACACTGAATAGCTCATTGTTACCGTTTAGGCACTTGCAGCAAGTATAACCCCTTGCACTCTATGCTGTTTGATATGAGTTCCGTCCAAAAAGAGCATAGGTCGACAACCAACTTCGAACCCATATGCAGACGCCTCGAAGCATATGAAAAACCGTTTGAAACGTTGAGTCTCCGGGTCCACTTCTAGAGACAAGATCGATCCCGGGTTTGACTGTAATGCACGTTCGCTGTACCAGTTCAACATATGATAGCTTGTTCTGAAATCGCCGTATAGTGAACCGACAGCAACCTCTTTGCCCCACCATGCCTATTCAAATGATTATACATGTTCTGTAAGAGTGTTACAGTTCTTGTCCTCATACCTTACAGTATCCTTCTTAAGTTGTTACAGTATACGCTCAAATCATTACAGTTGTTACAATACAAACCCTTACAGTATATGATTACAGTTGTTACAATACAAGGGTCAGAGACTTACAGTATATGATTACAGTTGTTACAGTGGCATGCAGATATTGTTACAGTATACGTCGAAATGATTATAGTTATGACAATGATAGTCTTACAGTATATGAGGACAATTGTTACAATGCTAGGGTCAGAGAATTACAGTTAAGGATCTATTGATTACAGTAGACGTCATGATGTGTTACAATTCAATTCATGGCATACCTGATGATAAGGGATGCAGATACCGTATTCCCGACGGATGTCACTCATCATTTCACTTGCTCTGTAGGTGGGTTTATCAACTAGTTTCCCCTTCACAGCATTTGCTACCCACTTCTTAGATGTCCGTGGATGTCCGTCGCTCATAATGTCACATCCACAGGTGTGTATGTTGTTGAGAGTCTTGATTTGAAATTGTGGACCTTGACGAACGACGGACGCATGCAGGCGCCATGGGCAAACAGAGACATTGCAACGTACAGTTAATCGTATAGAGTCGTTCTTCAAATATTTCCAATTAAATCCTCGTGCGATCGCGTAATTTGTCAGTTCCATCTGCAATAGCTCTTTGCTTATGAAGACTTGTCCTACTGAGTGTATTCTACCTACGGAATATTGCGTCAACACTGGTACTACACCTTCCGCTCCTTCTCCTCGCACATACAACTCGAAACTGCTTCCTGGTAATTGGAGGGGTTCTGGGGTTACCAAAGAACCGCCATGCGTGTTTGAAGTACTTCTGCAAATAATGTACATACATACATTCTTAAGACGAAGGCTTGTTAAGAATGCATGGGATAACATGAAGGGTGGTGAAGAATACATGGACCACGTACCTGTCAAGTGGTTGCGTTCCATCTGAATGACGACTAGCATGCGTACTAAGGCAACGAGTTTCCACCTGATGAATTTGTAGATTTATCAATGATGTTCCCTGACACTTGTGAAGATCAAACATAGCTTGGACATCCCCATCGTCAAGCAACACCTGTTCAACGTCGGTATCCATGGGAAGACGATACTTCAGCATGTTCTCCTGCATGTCTACACCCAACCTTTGGGAAACCCTGCTATGAATGGACGCCAAATCCGTGTCCCCTATGAAAAGAACGAAACTTTGATCTCCAAATGAACATCTTCCAGGGAGCTGCTCCATTGGGTGGCAGAGGAAGACGAACGGTTCGTGGAAGACGTTTCGTGTATGAGTGGCTTGCTTGGACTGGGGGTCAAATTGGCGGGAGTGCGTATATGGCTACCAAACATGGCGGGAAAGCTGTATACGAAGGGCTGTGATTACATACACGTCCCCTCGTCTGTCGTACCGAGTATTTTCAGCCGCCCGATGGTCATCATTGCAGTGCACCGCCATCCTCTTGAGTCCAGTGTCCACCGTCGGTACACCGACTTCATATATCATGACTTTTCTCCTTCCCTTCTCCTACACCGCCATTCCTCCAGACCTCTTCTCTGTTACAGTTTCCCTTCCTTTGATACATCTCCAGACGAAGCAATCCGTCTCTCCCCTCTAACGATGGCAAGCCGTCGATCTCCTACGAGCGCTGACATTCAGAGCATTGCGGCGGATGCGGTGCAAGAAGCGTTCGTGGAAGAACCCAGACTCCAAGTCGTACGAAAAAGTAGTTTCTTCTTACCCTAATACGGATGTTTGTCGAATGAATGTTTTCATTTTTAAGATGCGATCTTTTCTTTGCAGAAAAGAATGAATATAATACGCGATGCTCGCTTCTGTTCTACCGTTCCGTTATGGACGATTTGCAATTTAGGAGCGCGCATCTGAAGTTGATGAGGAATTCACCATTTCGCGCGTATATCAAATGCGAAATGGTGACCTACCCAATTTCACTCATTGTCGATCTTATGACACGTTTCGATGGAGAGCGTTTTAAGATTGGCTCATGCAGCATGACTTTTCGCCCTTCAGACATAGCCAAAGTTATGGGTATACCAAATGTTGGTTCCCCTATCGACCTGAACACGGATGGGACAAAAGCCAGTTTGCGCCGGATCCTTGGAACCAAAAAACGATGGACAGGCACAATGTCCATTTGAAACTTAAGGAGTACGTTCCACAGGAGGGTCAGCTTGCTGTTGAGATTTCGGTGAAGCTTTGGGTTGCGCTTCTTTGTTCCTGTTTCTTCTTCCCCACAAGTGGGATGTCGGGGTCGCTGTCCATTCTGCCATACCTGGACGACCTCCATGACATGAACAACGCCAATTGGGCTGCCGCAATCCACGAGTACCTGATGTCGGGGGTGATGGCATTCAAAACAGCAGCTGGTTCCTGCAAAAACATCTTCCTAACCGGTTGTGTTCCCGCTCTCGGTGTGAGTATACTGTTACGGTACACTCTGTTACAGTTCCTGAATGTGTCTATTCCAGAAGACTCATAGAGTACATTTACAGAAGACATATGTATATGTTACATACGTTTTCATATGTCCTCTGTTACAGTTCAAGACGGTCTCTATTACAGATGACATATGAACCTATTACAGTACGCGTAGAATATTTACAGAAGACATATGTATCTGTTACATACGTTTACGATACACTTCTCATACGCATTATCTATTTCATAATGATGTAGGCATGGTTTTTGATGCACCAATACAAATGGAAACCAGATCATCCGGAAAGGAATCCCCCATTTTTCCGTTGGGATTGCCGGAATAAGGGACCGAGTTATCCGCCCTACTACGGGGTTTGCGACGATCTGATGTAAGTGTCACTTACCCCTGGAACTGTGTTATCTTCGTATATGACTTATACCTGTACCTGTACCTGTGTTATTCAGGTGTATTTGGTATAATGAAAATGAGGAGCCACCTAGAGCTTCGCGACGATTGACGGCATCCACGTCAACCACTTCCCGAACCCCTCCATCAGATAACTCTCTGCATGGCATTCTTATCCAGTTACAGCGGCAGAATGACCAGTTACTTCGGCAGAATGACCAGTTAAAGCGGCAGAATGACCAATTACACCGGCAGAACAATATCCTCCAGTCAATGGATGGAAGGCTACATAGACTGAGGAACAATTTCAGCGGCAGCCTCGGTGGCAACATCCCCCCCCAGAGACAGAATGTGCAATTTTAGCCCTACCGCCATTGGAGCTCCCAACAGCTTCAGTACGATCACATGCCGTGGCAAAGAAGAGTTACCAACGTCCAGGTAAACGTTTTGTGTCGTTACATTGTTTCATTTGCTTAGTTACAGAAGATGCTTTCCTCATTTACAGTTAGAGTCCTACTCTCTTACAGTCATTCCAATACTTAGTAATACGATTGTACTCTACCTTTACAGTTTCATTCCTTGTCTGTTACAGTCTTTCATATACGAAGTTACAGAATTGTTCTCTATGTTTACAGCTCTCTTTCATAGACATTAACAGACTTTCGTGTTCTCAGTTACAGGAAGGAGATCCGTCCAGACAAGGTCGCGGCGGTTTTAAGGAGTTGCACATTCCCGAGTGGAAGGAGGGGAAAAAGAGGGCGAAAGGAGGAGGAGGAGGACCAGAGGAGAGGAAGAAGGAGGAAAGGCGGAGGCGGAGGAGAGGAGGGAGAGGAAGAGGGAGGAGGAGGAGCAGAGGAAGAAGGAGGCACAGGAAAGAGGAGGAGGCGGAGAAGGATGCGGGAGGAAGGAGGAGCAGAGGAAGAAGGAGCGGAGAGGAGGCGGAGAGGAGGAGGAGACGAAGAAGAGGCAGAGGAGGAGGAGGAGGAGGGGAGCAGAGGAAGCAGAGCGAACAGGAAGAAGGAGGAGGAGGAGGCGGAGAGGAGGCGGAGAGGAGGAGCAGACAAGAGGAGGCGGAAGGAAGAGTGAGGAGGAGGAGCAGACGAAGAAGGAGGCGGACAGGAAGAGGAGGAGGCGGAGAGGAAGAGGGAGGAGGAGGAGCAGACGAAGAAGGAGGCGACAGGAAGCAGAAGGAGGGGGAAGAGGAGGAAATAAAAGGAAGCGGCGTCAGATATCCCCATCATCATTGTCCCGACGTGTTACAGCTGGGACGAGGATAAGACGACACCAGATATCTTTACGGTATGGTTTCCCCTTACAGAATTTACATAAGCTGAGCATTCGGTTACAGAACCCTTCATGAGACATAACAGTTTGTTCCGAGTCCGTTACAATTACATTATAATTGTTTTACAGAACATTCCTTTTTTACTTACTCTATCGCAGCCAGACGATTTTCGGCACCACAAAGCCACGAAAGTGAATGTGTCCACTTGCGAACCGATCCTTGTTGAGTCTCAAGAGAGTACAGACACACTTCCAACGGGCAAGAAAGAGGAGAGACGTGATTACGTCGCCCGGGACGCATTAGGAGTGGCCGAAAAGTCATTGATTGAACGATTTTTCAATGAGTGCTTCATTAATGAGTACGTGTTACAGTATATGTCTACCATGTTTACAGTTTCGACCAAAGATGTTTACATTATATATCTACCATGTTTACAGTATATGTCTACCATGTTTACAGTATATGTCTACCATGTTTACAGTATATGTCCACCATGTTTACAGTTTCGTCAATTACTGATGACAGTCTTAATCTTACCTGTAGAAATTTAATGTTCAACGGCCCTGTGGAAGGATACGACAATTTCCTCTCGTTTCATGACATCCGGGAGCTATTGTTCGCGAGGGAGAGCGAATCGGTCGTAATTGACTGCTACGTCAACGCTTACTTGTTTCGCCCCCGTGAAGAGAACCCGGACATTTTTTGGAATTTTGGATATCTGCATGCCGCTTTAAAGGGTTATGTCCAATCTGCAGAGACGATAAGAGCAAGGAACAACATTTCGAAACGCTTTCAAGAGATTGGACCGCGCCCCAAATGAATTCGACCTCATCTTCTCCCCCATGCACGTTGGAACGAACCATTGGGCTCTTCTGGTCATCCGCATGAAGGAAAAAGAGTTCCACGTGTACGACTCATTACGAAACAACATCGTGCTGACATTCCACAATATGTAAGTGACCAGTGTTCCATACGATGCTTACATTCGTTACAGAGCGCGAGCACTTGTGTTACAGACGTAACAGTAACATGAAATCTACGTTAAGTTGCTCGAACTCTTTTGTTCATTCTCTTATACAGGTGGAGGAACTGATAAGATACCTGAAGGGCAAGCAGATAGATGCAGCTACATGGCCGCTACGCTACCCCGACCCATGCCCACAACAAGGATCGGGAGACGACTGCGGAATTTTTACTTGCAAATACATGGAATGTCTAGCACGTACGGACATTCAAGATTTGCCCTTCAGTCAGAATGACATGCCTATTGTGCGAGCAAAAATCGCCCTCCTTCATCAAAGCGTACTTCAATGGAGAAGGGCGTTCATAGCGTCTACAACTGAAGGAGAATTGCCGCACGTACTAACTCCTAACCATTGTAATGATACTTGTTGTATGGTCTTTCTATTCTTGTTACAGTATAAATGATACTAGGTTACAGTTGAAGAAGTACTGTCTTACAGCTTGAGCGCCCAGCTACGCCTACCTCATTACAGTGTGTGTAGAATCCTGTTACAGTCTTTACCTATTCTTGTTACAGTATAAATGATACTAGGTTACAGTTGAAGAAGTACTGTCTTACAGCTTGAGTGCCCAGCTATGCCTACCTCATTACAGTGTGTGTAGAATCCTGTTACAGTCTTTACTATTCTTGTTACAGTATAAATGATACTAGGTTACAGTTGAAGAAGTCTGTCTTACAGCTTGAGCGCCCAGCTACGCCTACCTCATTACAGTGTGTGTAGAATCATGTTACAGTCTTACCTATTCTTGTTACAGTATAAATGATACTAGGTTACAGCTTGACCGCTTCGGAGGAACCTGTTAGTATTACAGTACACGCATCATAGATAGCACATACAAGCCCACAGAAGACTGCATATAAGGAAAATATTTATATTCCAAAACAAGCACTGTTACAATCTTAACTCCGTAACCCAATAGCATGGACACTGGAATGAAACGGAGGGGAGGGGACAAATAAGGACAGCAGAGATAGAAGGGAGGGGAGGAATAAGAAGGATTGCAGGAAGGGAGGGAGGGGAGGGAGGAACTGGTCGGGGAGGGAGACATTCTAAACACCCTAACCCGATTACTCGGTAGACGAGGGAGGGGAGGAATAGGAGCGGCCGGGGAGGGATGAGGGGAAGGTGAGGAAGATATGTGTTCTACCCTAGGGCTAATGTCAGGGGGATGTTGGTGAGGCCCTTGTGGTGGTACAGCCGAGAGGCTTTCTGTAAAGCCATCGTCCACCCAACGTAAAATCCGTTCCAGTAGTCAGGGCTGTACGTCTCCGGGAAAGGTAGAGCCGGGGGAGCCGGGGGCGACGGTGGCACCGGTGAGGCAGGTGCCTTGCCATCCCTCTGGGGAGCACGATTAGATGAAGACATCTGCAAATAAAGATGAAGAGACGAGCAACAAAGATAGGAAGAAGAAGAGCGAGGGAAGCTTGTGATGAAGGATAGGAATGATCCTGGGTTCCTTTTGTGTGAAGAACGGTTTCAGGGCCTTCGAAAGGCGGTTTGTAAGTGCTGTCAATGGTTGCTGTATCAGTTCTTGGCAGGGTATGTAAGAGTAACTTCGCATGGGTCAGAGTTCACGGGCCACCGAAGCGTCAGCGTCGTTTGGGGAACAGGCGATGGAAAAAAGGAGGGAAGGGTAAGACGAATGGGAAAAAGAGACGGAGGCCAAGGAGACGGAAATCGTGTGTGTGGAGGGCCGTAAATGGTGACGTGTGAAAAGCAAGGACTGGAAATTAAACCTGGAGAAAAGCAGGGACTTTACATCAACCGATATTCTGACAGGGACGAGGAAAATAAGTACCAGGCTCTGACAGGGACCCCCAATTAATTTTCCCAAAAAAAAATCTTTTTTTTTTAACTTCCAAGTCCTTCCAAGGTTCGTCGTACCGTTCGGATCGACCGTACCGTATTTTCCGTGGTACGGTACGTATCGAACCGTACCGTACCGCTGAGGTACGGTGGAAAATTGGTCTGTTTGATTTATTTTTTTAATTTTGTGACTTGTTAATATTTGAAATAAGCAAATTTCAAAAGAAAATAAGTAAAACATAAGAACATCACGTAAAGAGGTTGAAAAATATAAATAATTTATTTACTCATTTAAGTCACCCACCACAACCATTTGATATTCATTTAACATACATACAATCATACCAACATGTTATCAGTTCTGATACCTTTTGAATAGCTTAGTGGAGCACCGTGATCTCGACCATCTTGGATAGTATGCGTGAACTCAGACTCCAATGAAAAGTGCATGCTACCACCACCACCACCATCACCACCACCACCACACTGTCGCCTGTAGTAGATGGAGAAGAATGATTTGACGTAATTAACTCATAAATCAGCTAGTTCGAAGATCCCAAAAAATGCTTGACGTAATTAACCCACAAACTAGCTGACCTGAAGATCCTCTTGTAAACCCATTCAAATAATATCCATTTGTCTTGAAATTTTAGCTATAAGCTAATGTAATGGTTTATAAATTATGGTGATTTTAGTTTAATATTAGAATTTATTTTACACTGGGTGAAAAACACCCGAAAAATAGTTGCATCGACTTAATATCGAAATTCGTACGTCAACAATTCTGGATATTTATATTTCTGATATCATCACATTTTTCTGAAAATTATGATGTTCTCAATTTTTTTTTCGTTATAGTTTTCGGTGTCGCCTCGTCAGAGCGCGTACTTCTGAGTATGACATTGGACTATCATTTATTAATACTAATAATCCCAGATATTAATAAATTACTATAATTTGTATCATCTCTTAACTAGTTTATGTTTGAAATTTTATCTCAATTAGACACTAATTAGACCTCTTAAGTGCACACAGATTTGTCGCGGTACGACGAACTCTCTGTGCACGTACTTCAACGGGACGACATTTGATTTCGAAAATAAAGTCAAATATGAAGTCATCATATTACTAAAAAAATGTACTGATTATAAAATATAAATATCATGAGTTATTGATGTATACATGTCGAGATTAAGTCGACCTAATAATTTTTGGGACAGTTTTTACTTGACAAAAAATTAATTTAAAAAATTAAACTAAAATTATTACAATTTGTATCACATATTAATTAGTTTATATTTGAAATTTCATCTCAATTAGACACCATTAGATTCCTTAGATGTTGAGATTAAGTCGATTTATTAATTTTTAGGATAATTTTTACTTGATAAAAAAATAATTAAAAAAATTAAAATAAAATTACTGTAATTTATATCATCTCTTAATTAACTTATGCTTAAATTTTTATATTAATTAGATATCATTTACATCACTTTAATACACCTAATATGAAAAAGTATAAAAAAATAATAAAAAAAGATGACGTGGGCGGCCGGTCCGGTGTGTACCGGACCGGACCGTGGCGTCCCGCCGCGTCTCGCGGCGGGATGCGGGTCGACCCTGGTGGTCGACCCGACCGTGCCTGGGCGCCGCTGCCGCCCAGGCACGGTGCGGTTCGACCGTGCCGCCCCGGTACGGGCGGCACGGTGGAACCACGACTCCTTCCGACATTATCTTTACGGGAAGCTCTCTTACTCCGGACGATTATTTCCTCTTTTGGGACGTGGGTAGCCCGCCATGCCCGGAAGAGAGAGAGAGAGAGAGAGAGATGAGGAGGAGGAGGAAGCAGGAAGGAAGGAAGCCCCACCTCGTAATCTCGACGAGATCTTGATCTCCTCAGCGCGCTGATCCGATCATCTCCCCCTCCCGTTTTCCTCGTGCGGCCCGCGTTTTCGCTTTCCGCGCGGCGGCGGTTCACACACCCACGCACGCAGTCGCCGCCGTCCTCCGACCATGGCCGGCTTCTGAGGCAGCTCCTCCCTTCGCCTTCCCCTCCTCAGTACCGCAATTTATAGAAAAGCCTCTTCTTCTCTGCCCCTCCTCCTCCTACTCCTCTTTCTTCCTGATTCATCAGTCCAATCCGTCTGAGGCGTGGGAAGGATCCAATTGGGAGATGTTCAGCTCGAGGACGGCCATGGTGTCCACCTCCAAGTCGGGGTTGCCCCCGCTTCCTGGCGCCGGGGCCTCGAGCTGCATCTGCCGGCGGGGTCACCTCGTCGCCTCCGGGAGGAGGCCGGGCGCCCGCCGGGGTGGGACGAGGGTCGCATGCGCCTGCACCGCGCCTCCGAGGAGCTGGGACGAACGGCGCCCTGCTCTTGAGGGTAACGTGAGTTCTCTGGAAACCCCTCGTGGGTCTCTTGTGTCTTCGTGGATGAGTAGATTTGAGTTTTTTAAGATTCTTATGTCAAGGGGTATGCAGGGACCGTCCGCTTCCCGGAATGGGGGACGGGGAAAGGATGAAAATGGATGTGTATTTTGTTTTAAAATTTTCCTCACTTTCATGCACAAGTTTGAGTGCTGTCCGCTTCTTAAACGACTCGTTGGTGGAATGCCTTGTCTACTCCCATCGACAACCTGTGGCTGAATTGTCTTGGGTGTAGCACATGCCTTTTTTATCATTATCTCAATAGACACTGGGTGAACCACTGGGGAATTTGTTGCAAATTTCCGCTAATGATTCCATGTTTTTTAGTACAATGAGCGTCTACCTATTAAACTTTCTCCAGCAAGATGATGGCTGACCACGTGAAAACTCTGTATAATTACTAATTACTGGATCAGACCCATTCCCGCATTAGGTGACCTTGTGAAAACCTTACTTTCATTCCTCTTGAAGATTAAAATTAGAGTTTACCGTGATAAGTCTAGTGAGCATCTACTACCCACTTTTCCAAAAAAAAAAAAAAAAAGTCTAGTGAGCATCTAGCACTTTCTCTCTTATGAGTTTGGACCAAAAAGGTCTTAGACAGCTCCTGAGACCTGAGATGAGCTCTTCCCTGCTAGAAGACTTGAATGGCTACAAAAAGATCCTTCTTCACAAGCTCTCTAGATTGTGGAAACAAAAGAGAACTGATAAAATTCTTAATTCTAGTGTCAAAAAGTATTCAGGAAATGTCTCCCTATCACCACAATTCTATATCTTTCTTTTTGTTTGTTTCAAGTACCGCTCCCTCCACATTGGTGCAGTCTTTAGGTCGAAGATTAGCAGTCCCTTCTTGTTATCTTGTGGTCTATTGTATAAGATCTGTGAATAATGTGTTTTTTATTCTTTTGTCAGAATTTACCTGTGTCAGAGAAACTGAGACCAGACAAAGAGAGAGAGAACAGATCAGATGTACTTATTGAATGTCGAGATGTCCACAAGTCATTTGGAGAGAAGCAAATCTTGAGAGGTGTGAGCTTCAAGGTGAATTCATTTAATGTTTTTGTGACATGTGAGAATGGTCCATTCAAAGCTGCACATCATAGTATAAAGTCATTTTTTTATGATTACTGAATGTCCCTAGTTCATATGTACAATTCTGAGGTAGGACACAAAACTTGATAGGATCGCTGGTCAAAGTGATGCATCTCTCTTGGTCAATAACATATAGTACATCCATTGCATATTTTTATTATCTCACTGTGCTTACAGAATTATTTTCTAATAAGGATGAAGAGTAATAAGAATAATAGTATCCAAAAGAACTTGTGGAACATCTACTAGTTGTGTGTCCATTGGATGGTTGGGGGGATGTGGGAGCAGGCCTTATAATTTACTTAGGCAAGGCTGGGTCATCTGAAGCATATATCGCCATCCACAGTCAAATGCTCTGGACCAAGCCTTAACGTTAATGCCCACTCCCATCATTGCAATAATTTCCTTGTCAGATAATTCTTTGTGTTTGTGCTGGTGAGAGGATGTGGCAGTAGATATATCAATTCCTCATGTTCCTTTTCATTGTTGGTGTACACTTATTTCTCCCATTATTGACTAACTGTGCCAGCCACCTCGGTACACAGTTGACAACTTTTTAGTCACTTTCACATGAGGGAATACAAACAGTATTTCTTTCTTCATATGTGCCATAAAAAATGTTGCATCTAAACCCTTTTCATAAGCCAACCACAGTTATCCTTATTTTCCTGAGCTTAGATCACAACAATCATAGCATCCAGGGCAGTGGAGTTTATATTGTGGGGTTGGTTGGGAGAGGAGTCTTGTCCTTTTCATTTTCTTGTGGCTTATGATTGTACCCATGCAATGTATCAAGTTGAGTAGGGGTAGCCGGGAAGGTGATGAATTTTGGGCCTTGAGAAGGCTTATGATAAACTTTGGTGGCACCATCTCTTTCAGGTGTTGCGTCACATCGGTTTGATGCTAGATGTTCATGGGTACGCTAGACAAAAGCGTGTGTTATCTTTGCCAAGCTTGTTTGTAGTCTATACTGCTGAAAGGACAGCCAATGGGATTCCATTCCCCATGCTGGTAGAGAGTCTCCCTTAAGGGATCACATATCCTACCTTATGTGCGTTCTTGAGTTGGTGAGCTTGGTTTTGAGCAGAGTGTTCTCAAGGATTGGGCTTCTTTGAGGCCTTAGGACTTTAACCAAGTGATGCAAGTTACTCATCTGACACTTAGTTTGTATCAAAGGCAGAGGGAATAGCTGTTTATCTTAGAATTCTTGGCTTCTGGAAGGAGTGACTACATTGAAGGTGAACTTTGATAAAGTCCTGCCATGTGGGTGGACATAGAATAAGCCAAGCCAGTAATGCCAAAGTTGCCAGAATTTAGAATGGAGAGTGCAGGAGTTCCCCTGACACCTATTTGGGCCTTCCCTTTTGGGTGGTGCTATGGGATGGGTTACTGAAGATGGAAAAAGAGACTGGCTCAGGATGGATACCCTTCTCCCTTATGGAGGCCAGTTAGTTAGTTCATGAAGCAGTTCTTTAAGTCTGGCCTTCATGAACAAAAGGCTGTAGATGTTGGGAACAGAGTAGAGGAGTTTGTAGCTGAAACGATTGAGCAAGAGTACTACCCAGATTCAGAGGTCGGAATAGTTACATTACCTCTTGCACCTTGTCTAGTCCATGGAAGTGCATACTATCTACCAAGATTATCATCTTCACAGAATCACAGGCCTAGAACTTTTTTGGTGATGGTCAGAAGATTATGTTCTGACATGACAAATTCTGATTACATAGATATTGGAAAGCACGTCATGGAATTATATGCTGTTGTAGTGCTCCATGGTGTTACTGTGGTGTATACCGGTAGTTATTGAAGGAGGATGTTGAGCACAGAACTTTTAGAAGCATTCTGCATCGAGATCAGATAAGAAGTTCAGGGATTTTGCTAGAAGATTATGTGTATGCTGATTAGGGGTGATGCAGGTGGTAGTGGGTCAGAGATGAGAGGTATGGTGCTAGTATGAGGGGGTCTGCCTACGGGGTGATAGGTGATGGAGGGTTAAAAATTTACCTTCCCAGTTGGATGCACTTAATATGAAATTTTTTATTTGGAGAGTAGCGTCAGATCCCCAACTTGTTAGTATTTGGCTATCTTTGAGAGAACAACACCTATTTTCTGCTTTTCTGAGGCTGATGAAGAATCCTAGTCACCTTCTATTGAGCAGCACTTTCTTGCCATCCATCTGGAATTCTGAAGGACTTTGCACTTTAGAAAGTGAAAGTGCCTTGGAGCTTCCCTGGATAATGTGGAAATTTTGCTGTGAGTTCCATAGGAAACAATCAGAACATTCTTCCTTGTCACAGTTAGTGGCAATTTCCAACTTGAATACAGTTTCTCTTTCTCAAAAGATTGAAAATCAACCCAAAGTGCTGAAATTAAAATGTATCACTTATTTGTTGGTGAAAAGTTTTTCCACCACACTCTAGTGCTACCAGGGTTGCTATTTTGGATCATCACTTCTGTGATCAGGAACTTTAGACCATTGCTTCCTTTTTCATATCTTGATATTTAGGTGAGCTGGACAGTTTTACCTTCATAGTTTATGAATACTTTGTCATTTAAAATATTAAAAATGTCAGCTGAAGATCTTATTACAGCCTTTAACATAAGCCACACTTCATCATGGTCTTCTGATCTTTTAATCAAATGGCATGTGCATGTCCTTTCTTGGCATGCATCTGGCACCACTACATCCCTCTAACTCATTCGTTTATCAGCTGATAATTATGTTTTAACTCACGACAACTGGTTCCTTTTCATTAAAAGGTTGTCCCTTTCTCAGAGCTGTGCCCCTACCAAACAGTGTATATTTTCCAATCCTATAGAAAAATACAAAACAGGACTCATTTGTGTCATTAATCTGAAGAACTTTGGAAATGATGTGGGAAAATATCAGCTTATACTATACTACTACAGTATTGGGGACACCGGCCACAAATTCGATGTTATTGTTTCTTCTAATTTGTTCTTCTTTCTTGCTTGCTATAAACTTCAGGAGACTTTTATTTTACTAAGACCCTTTTCTGGACAGTAGCTGCTAAAGCTTTGGCTCTGTTACTTTGGGGTTCATATTTCCTGGTCCCTGGTATTGAAGTGCTTTACTCGATCCATCCCCATCCTTAAAATGTTGAAGATGATTCTTTATGCAATTGTACACTTTATATCCCTTCTTGGACAAATTCTATTATTGTTATATCCCTATACCTACCCTCCCTCTGTTAGAAAGAAGGAAGTGTACTGCCAAGGGGGTATATTAATATGTTACCAACTTTCTTTTCATGGATATTCCAGATTAGACATGGAGAAGCTATTGGAATAATCGGGCCCTCTGGCACGGGGAAATCAACCATTTTAAAAGTTATGGCTGGACTTCTTGCCCCGGACAAGGTACTAAATTTGATAAGATTGTTCGTTCAAGTCATTTGAGGCATTTTGCAAATATGCCTGTGCTATACTGTATTGTATTTTTCTGTCTGCAAGAGATACATTTGCATGTAAGGTCATGTGAAGTCTCTCTGCCAAGTGCAATGCTAGTAAATATGCAAATGCTTTTCTCCCAAGGGCATGTAACTTGCATAGCAGTTGCCCAAAAAGAAACCTTGCTTTGTTGGTTTCTTTCTGGTAAAGATTCTTTTTGCCTTCATTAATCTTATGTATGTCATGAAGAATTTTTTTCTCAAGTGCAGGGTGAAGTCCTTATCTGTGGAAAAAGAAGACATGGCCTGGTTGGTGATGAGGAGATCCCCGGCGTTCGAATTGGTTTGGTGAGCTACCCACTTATCAACTTGTAGTCCAGTGAAATGCCAGTTTGAGAATTGCTGAAATTTTAGTCCTTACATGATCTATCAAATCTTTGACATCCAATATTCTACTGTTTCTATAAGTTTTAACAATTTTGCACATGAGGACATGCTTTGACATACATCTCATAAACCAAGGTCCAGTTTCCTGTTTGCAACAACTTCTGATTCATAGCCACCTTACATAAGACTGCTGGCCAGAAACTTATGTTTGCTTCCATAGACTGCTGGATAAACTTGCTGAGACCTTGAAGCAAGTGGGTGAGTTTTTGTGTGGTGCAAGTTTGCCTCATGAAGGGGACTTTTCCTGACTCCAGGATGATCTTCTTTATGAAGGAATGAAGCTTCCTTTTCATACGCTCTCGTGTGATCCAGTTTTAAGTCTTCATAATGGCATTTTTCTTGTTTCTGTTTTTCAAGAAATAAATGTAACAACGAGTCATCCAGTTTGGAGCTTCTTTGGCTCCCATGGTTGGCAAGAAAGATGATCTATCTATGAGGAAGTTGCATTCTTTTATTGTATTTGATTTTTAGTTGAACTAAAAACTCTAAGAAATTGATCGGAGGAGGAAGTTCACTAGTTCTTAGGCAACCCAAAAATTATGAGCAAATTTCTAAGAGAATATAGACGTATTTTTGCACTTATTGAGAATCCTTTTGTTGCTGCTACATTCTAGATAATGAGTCTTCCTTTCTTTTCATCAAGGTCATTTATTTTGAGGATGCTACCAATGCCCAATCAGAATTGTCCTCTGGTTCTCATTGTCAAATGTGATATCTTAACCTTGTGAGAAAGAGGAAAAGGAATTCAGATTTTTAAACTTACTCCCATTACTTGTGTTGGCTGCATTTTACTGCAGCGCTCACCCATTGATCCTCAAAATGTTGACCAGCTTGCCTGCATTTTTTCTCGAAACAAAAGGGGATATTACTGTGGCTGACATGCTGATTTTTCCTTTTGCTCTTTGCCTATTTACAACAGGTATTTCAAAGTGCAGCCCTTTTTGATTCTTTGACGGTTCGAGAAAATGTTGGTTTTCTTTTGTAAGACATCTAAGATTCAATATCCAATTTGTTTGCCCCATCTGCAGTGCACTTGGAGAATTTTAAAATGAAATCTCATTGTAAAATTCATCTATTTATCAGGTATGAGAAGTCAAGGATGCCAGAGGATCGAATAGAAGAACTTGTGAGGGAGAATTTGGCAGCTGTCGGACTGAAGGTGTGCATATCAAGTTTAAAACATAAGCAAACTCTAAATGAATGTTCCTTTTATAGATATACATACAATACTTTTCCTTTTCATATAGGGGGTCTGGTGATTAATGACTGAGGGTTTAAGTTATCTCACTAAAAAAGAAAATGGAGAAGTCTATTCATGTGGTTCTCATGATGCAAGCTATTCGTTGTCCAAAAAGGCCAGAATGTTGACTGAAATTAAGAGGTGGCTATGGTGAGACAAGCCATATATCAAGGTTAGACATCCGACCTAGTTGTTCCTCACTTTTGCTCCTTAATAAGTGAGCAACCAGGGTAGACCGTTTTTCCCTAAAGAACCAAGTTGTAGGATCTGAAGCATCTGCAAATGATGATGGATTGTAATCTTGGCCACTTAATTTACATTTGCAAGCTTGAGAGCAACCCCGTAGTGGAATGTTTCAGGTGACTCTGCCTAAGGAATCACAGTTCATTGGTTTATTCCATGTGGGAATGAATGAATTGGTTTGCTGGATTTCCACTGCTTACAGCCGGTTTACTAGCAAACCTGGGTTTTGCCTATTATCTAAGAAAAAACTTGCATTGGAATCTGTAATATGAGAGTATTTCCCTTCATTTCTCCAAATAATTATACTGAAACAGGCTAATGCCAAATATTCTTTTTGTTTATGATTTCTTCCTTTTGAGTTTAGTTCATGCAACTGGCCAGAATTTCTCATACATTAAACACCCTAGATCTGGTCCCTTCCAGGCTTGAACTGGAACCTCTCCGTTATCGGATCCAGGGAGAGAGATGGAAGTTAGTCAATTGTTGGCTGATGGCAAATTGTTGCCAGATCATGAATCAATGTCTTTGTAATTATGTATGCATCAATCTGGAGCTGCATAGATCAAATACGCATCTAGAGATTTGACAAAATTCCAACTAGCTTCCATACCTTTAGTTCATCACAAATACTGGCCAAGATAAGACAGAAGAGGATCCAGTAGAAGTCAGATAGGACAGATTACCATGTAGAAAACTACATTCACATGCATACTAAGTTTGTGGAAGCAGGAGACAAACACATTGTCATCCTTCTAAATCATGGAAACAGTCTTAGCAAAGGAGAGTTTAAGATTGATGTAGGACATGCAATCTTTTCAAGGATAAGTATTAGTTAAATTGTTTCAAATTGCTAACAGAAATAAATATCACTAGTGGTGGTTACTGATTATATGTCTGTAGTCTTAGAGTAGGTCTCAAACAACTTATTAATCTTAAAGGAAGAAAGCATAATTACATATATACTCTTTAAAGTTGCATATTGTACTGTACATGTTCCATGTGTCTTCATATGTATCCATGCATGAAATTCATTCGTTATATCGCTTGGATTAGGAGACTGTCTGGATCTGCAGAATCTTCCGCTATGAATGTGACAGAACCGTTAGTTATGCATAAACAGAGTAAGATATCCTTACTCCCACAACTTATATTCAATGCATAGGCACCCAGTCTGCTGTCAATTATGAAACCTTATCGGAGGAACCCTTCTCTTCACCCATCAGAGAGAAAAGGTAAAGTAGGTCGCATTGGCAGGATTTTGAAGGATGGCAGGTTAATCAACTTGCCCTCCAAACCCAACCCTGGTTGCGCAAAGTTAACAGAAGCTAACCCCATGGTATATATAATTTAATATGTTAAGGTACAACTACAGGTATATGTCGAGTACAGGGGCGTACAGTAGAGTTTCGAAGGATACATATGTAAAATATTTGATGCGGGACAACACACGTGGACTATGCTAAACGACGAACTACGACTCTCCTACGATGCCATCAGCAACAAACAACGAGGATTAGCAGAATTAGACCGACTAAACAAGCAAGTGACAGGAAAATAACCACGCCGAAAAAAAGTAGCCCACAAAGTCGTCCCTCGCGGAGGGAAACGCATGATCGGGGTAGCTAGGAAGCTACCAACAACTAAGGTAGTCAATCCACAATCAAGGTCCAATTGGAACCTCCGGGAAATAGGGTGTCGCTCTCACAAACCGGCAGTGACGCACGTCACGGGCTAGATTCCCTACCCCTGAAGTCGGCGGCAAATATGAGCAAATACGAGAAAAGTAAGTAAATAGCAGAGTGTAGAGCACATACCTCCACGCTAGTGCCTGGGGAAGAACCCGGCCATGTCACGAATCCCGAGTACAAAAAAATAAATAATTTAAATCTTATAATTCAATTTAGGCCCACTCCACGCAGGGAGGTAAAAGGCTACAAGATGTATTCTCAGGATCAGTGACAAGTTACACACAAAGGGGCGCTGGCAGACAATTTTGGGCGCAGGAGTGATCGTTGCACCGGTGCAGGCTAGGGCATTGGCTGGCGCGGGTGTGGGCCCGGGTGTTGACGAAGGCAGGTGCAAAACGTAGGCTGGCGGGTGCGAGTGCAGCCTGGCCGGTACGGACGTAGGCACTGGCGCGGAGCTGGCGGTGCGGTACGGTGCTAGAGATAGCAGGGCGGCCATGGACAAGGCAATGGACGTGTGAGGACAGACGGACGGTTGTAGGCGTGAGCGAGGCAGTGTAGGTCATGGTTTGGCGGATCGAATCGGATCGGCCCGATTTTCCCGAATCGGGGGGAATCGAATCGGATCAAGAAAAATCCGATTCGCCTCCCGATTCCGATCCGCAAACCTTGGTGTAGGTGCTTGGCGTCAGCGGGCACAAGCGGTGCAGGG
Organism: Colocasia esculenta; assembly: GCA_014218235.1. Classification (NCBI taxonomy): domain Eukaryota; kingdom Viridiplantae; phylum Streptophyta; class Magnoliopsida; order Alismatales; family Araceae; genus Colocasia; species Colocasia esculenta. The sequence continues at coordinate 179,119,516 of CM024754.1, read as the reverse complement.
CAGCTAGTCGGCGCGGATGCAGATGTAGGTGCAGGCGTTGGCGCTGACAGACGCGAGCGCTGGCGCTGGCGTAGGCAAATGCGGATAGACAGCCACAAAAGCAGGCGCAGGTGGGTGCGTCTGTAGCGAACAGGGGCTTCTACTAGAGGGAGAAAGAAATCGAAGGAAGAAGGGACGACGATGGCGTTGAGGCCTTCTCGGCTAGGCTTTACACCAGACCCTTCTCGAGTTTCTTTCCTTCACGGAAGAAGGAGAGCAGCGGCTCAATTTCTTAAACTCAATAATAATCCATTCGATTTCTCAAGATTGGGTATTACAAATATTTATAGAGATTTGAGCTAATCTCAATCACAATAAAACACTTAAATCCCAATCACAGCAAAATACCTAATAGTAATCCTCCCAGAACTAAAAATAAGGATAAAATTCGAAAATAGAAAATAAATAAAAATAGAAAAGATACTAAATGGGCCCCAATTGGGCCAAAATTATAGTCTATGGAGTCGTGGACGAGAACTCTATGCCATGGGCTCATCGCCCAACCAGATCGAAGCCTCAGTGGCGTGTTGTGCTCCCCGATGGTGGTAAACCAGCTCCGTGTTGAAGCGGACTTGGGCTTTCGTGTCCTCACCAATCCTCCCCGGTTGGGAGGAACTCGACCCTATCGAGTAAGGGTCGACGTCACTCTCGTACCGCTCTAACAAGTCGAGATCTATCCTCTGAAGCTCTGCTCATGTAATCCATGTATCCTGTGTCGTGGGGCATCCTCTCCAACGCACTAGGTAGTGGTTGTGTGCTCCATCTCTAGAATTGATAATATGTTCATCCAGTATATGCTCAATCTGCTCACACCAAACAGGTATAGGGGCTGAAGGTGGACACTCATGAGTGGGGTCACTCAGAAGAGGGGGTGAAGGCTCAAACGGATCACTAGGTATCACTGTTGGGTCCCTGTAAGCTACCAGATCGGACACATTGAATGTAGATCTAATACCATAGTTGTCTGGTAGATCCAAAACATACGCATTGGACCCAACTCGTTTCACCACCTTGAATGGACCAGCTCCGCGTGCGTGCAACTTCTTAACGGCCCCCGAGGGGAACCGCTCAGGTCTAACCCTGATCATGACGTAATCACCCTCTTGAAACTCACGTGGTCGTCGGTGTGCATCCGCTGATTCTTTATACTGCTCATTGTTGATCTCTAACTGATGACGTATACTCATGCAGACCTCTAACATGTTCGGCAAATGACTCGGCTGAGGCAGACACCCGCTCCCGATGTGACAAAGGGACTAAGTCTACGGGATTCCTAGGTCTAAGGCCAGTAACTATCTCAAATGGATACATACCTGTAGACCTACTCATCAAGGTTTTATAGGCAAACTCCACATGAGGTAACTTGAGATCCCAATCCCGAAGGTGATCCCCAACTAAACAACGGAGCAGGTCACTTAAACTCCTATTTACCACCTCCGTTTGACCATCGGTCTGGGGGTGATAGGCAGTGGAAAACTTCAACTGAGTGCCCATCAAGGGTCATAAAGTCTTCCAAAAATAACTCGTGAATCTCACATCCCTATCAGACACTATGGTCTTGAGTAGCCCATGTTTGCATGCAATATGAGAGAAAAAGATGTTAGCTTCCCGAAAAGTATTTAAGGTCTTAGAACAAGGGATGAAAAGGGCCATCTTGGAAAACCTATTCACCACTACTAAAATAGAATCATGCTTCCTAAGAGTACGTGGGAAACCTAGGACAAAATCCATGCTAATGTCCTACCACGGGTGATTTGGTACAAGAAGCAGAGTGTAGAGACCGGGACTTTGCCTATTTTGTCTGGCCGTAGCGCTAGTTTGACACTGAGCCACTATGCGTGCAACATCGCGCTTTAAACTCGGTCAATAGAAGCGGTACTCTACCAACTCAATAGTCTTGTTTCGGCCAAAATGACTGGCTAGACCTCCCGCGTGTAACTCCCAGATTAGAAAATCGCGTACAGAAGTCTGCGGGACACACAACCTATCCCTACGAAAAAGATAACCCTCTTGTAAGATGTAATCACTAAAGATGGGGGAGGGACATGATTGAAGATCAATATAGATTTTGCCAAAATCTGGACAACTAGAGTACTCATCAATAAGTTTTTCAAACCCAGTAACCTGGACACTGACAGCACTTAATAGACAAGCCCGAGGACTCGAGGCATCCGCAACTCGGTTCTCAACTCCGGCCTTATGCCTTAATATGAAGGTATAGGACTGTAAATACTCGACCCAACGACTATGTCGTGGGCTAAGTTTCTTTTGGGAGTGAAGAAACTGAAGAGCCTCATGATTCGAGTAAAGGACAAACAATAGCGGTAGTAGATAGTGTCTGTCTCTAATACCTCAATGCCTGAATTACCGCATAGAACTCCTTATCATAGGTTGAGTACTTCAGCCTAGCCCCATTCAATTTCTTACTAAAATAAGCCATAGGGTGGCCTTCCTCACTTAATACTCCCCCTATGCCAACGCCAGAAGCATCACATGAAACCTCAAACACCTTAGAGAAGTCTGGTAGACGAAGAATATGTACCTGAGTATCCGCTCCTTAACATCCTTAAAAGCTGAAGCTGTCGCCTTTGTCCAGACAAATTCCCCTTTCTTGATGCAATCAGTGATAGGGACCATGAGAGAGCTAAATCTCCTAATAAATCGTCTATAGAATGCAGCCAGACCATGAAAACTACAAACATCATGAATACTTTGAGGTTTTGGCCACTTGACGATAGCTCTCACCTTTTATGGATCAACAGAGACTCCCTCGCTAGAAACAACAAACCCTAAGAGGATAACACGGTCAGTCATGAACGCGCACTTCTTTAGGTTGGCGTACAAACTCTCTCGGCGAAGGATGAGGCACACCTGTCGAAGGTGATCTAAGTGATCATCCCTAGTGCGACTGTAGATGAGAATATCATCAAAGTATACCACTACAAAGACCCCAATAAGAGGTCGTAGGACCTGAGTCACCAGTCGCATAAAAGTGCTAGGGGCATTTGACAAAGCCAAAAGACATGACTAACCATTCATACAAGCCATCTTTAGTCTTAAAAGCCATCTTCCATTCATTTCCTGGCCTAATCCTCACCTGGTGATAGTCACTCTTCAAATCAATTTTAGAAAAGATGGTGGCTCCCGCCATCATATCAAACATATCGTCCAAGCGGGAATGGGAAGGCGATACTTCACAGTGATCTTGTTGATGGCTCGGCTATCCACACACATCCTCCATGTGCATCCTTCTTAGGAGCAAGCAATGTTGGGACTGCATATGGGCTCATGCTATCCCGAACCGAACCCTTCCTCAAATACTCCTCCACTGCCTCCGTAACTCCGCATGCTCGGTGGGGCTCATACGATAGTGGGGCAGGTTTGGTAGGGTGGCTCCAGGGATCAAGTCAATCGCCTGTTGGATATTTTGCATTGGTGGTAAATCATCTGGGAGGTCCTCAAGGAAGACATCATGAAAATCATCGAGAAGAGCAATAACCTCGGGAGGGTTCTCTCGATCAGCTTCCTTGGGAACCTTTCTAATCACTATGGCAAAGACCGGATCAACACCCTTAAACTCACGCTCAAAGTCTCTAGTACTCATAATAAGTAGGGTACTAGATGGCAGATCTCTCCGGATGGAGGGTGAGGTTTGAATACTAAAGGTAGGGGCATCATGAAGAGGAGGAGTCTCCTTTTTAGGGGAGGACTGTGGTGGAATAGGGACTAGGGTAATGTGGCGACCTTTATGCTCAAAAGTGTAAGTGTTGGATCGACCATGTAGGGTCGCATTCACATCAAATAGCCAAGGTCGACCGAGGATGATACTCCCTACTTCCATGGGCATTGGGCAAGACATCACACAAAATCTTGTCTTGGTAGGAATGAAAGTGGATCAGGACAAGACACCTAGTCTAGATCGGTATAGAGGTCATATCTATCCAAGACACTCTATAAAGACTTGGGTGATCAACAGGTGTAAGCACTAAGTTTAAGACGGTCCCTGTGGAGATTGCATTAATGCAACTCCCACTATCAACGATGACTTTACACGTCTTTTCTCCCAACTTAATGTAAGTGTGTAGGATGGAGGTTCGATGCCAGTCATCCCCAGCCAGAGGGCGGGTTAAGGTGTCGCAGACTACTGCCAGAGTATGGGACTCCTAGGAATTCTGGTCCTCATCTATAGGCTCAGAATCAGCATGGAATGCCTTAACCAGTGCTGGGTCGAGCTCATATACCTCCTCCTCAATGACTGGGGTGTCTTCCCACTCTATGTCACCCATATACATGCTACGTGATGAACACTGTCCTGCATAGTAACCAAAACCACTACAACGGTAGTACTGCTAGCGCGCGCCACCTCTCTGAGATGACTCACCACCTGCAAAACCCTTCCCCTTTTCATCCCATCTGGCAAGAGGAAGGGGACCCTATGGGTGTGTAGGTGGGGCAGGTAGGGGTAGTGGTTGGTCTCTAGGTGGTGGGGGATAAGGCCGCAGTCCTGTGGGGTCCTGACAAGTGGTCTCTTGATGTGCACCAAATTGTCCTCTTTGAGGTGGAGCTGATAAGGTATGTGGGTCTAATGTGCATGGGAATGTGGGTCTCACATGTGAAGGTGACTGGTACTCAGACTCAAACAACTCTACTTCTTGGGCCACCTGATATGCGTACTCGAGGGTGCTCACATTCTGCCTAAATAACTCACGTTGATAGGTTGGGCGGAGACCCTTCCGAAATCGAGATGGGGTCATAGCACTCTCCTCGTGAACTCCACACCTCAACAAGTACTCATCAAACTCAGTTATGTACTCGGAGATTGGTCTGCTGTCCTATGTGAGACTCTGCCAACGGTCAATGAGACGCTGACGATAAGTCGCGGGAAGATACTTCTCGCGCAGTTTAGCCTTCATATCATCCCATGTCTCAATCCTATCTTGATGACGCTGTATGAGGAGGCTCTCCACATTCACCTAATAGGTTTGGGCTTGGCCAAGCAACTTCATTTTGGCGAAGCGAACTCGCCGACCATCAGACATCTCATACCACTCAAAATAATGGTCCATGGCTGCTTCCCAGTCGAGGTAGACTTTGGGATCTAGAGACCCATCAAAAGTGGGGACATCTACTCGCACATTTCTCACGATTTGATCATCCCTATCATCATACTCATGGAACCGTTGAGGCTCATGCCTCGATTCATGACCACGTCTAAAATCAGCTCATTGGTCTCTAGGTGGGGCCGGTCTCTTATAGTGATCATGCACCTCCTCAAACACATTGTCCTCCGACTCAGGGGTCCAGACTCCACCCTAGGGGCTCGACGGGCTCCTTGAGGAGGATCATGACGTTCTATTGCTTGAGGTGCAGGAAGGGGAGGTGGAACCGAGAGGTGGCCTACCCGAGCTAGGTCTTCCTGGTGGTTAACTACTCTCTGTTGGTGCTGGCCCTGTGGGGCTCCCTCAAGAGCATCTACTCGACTCTGAAGTGTTACAAGCCTCTGGTCAACTTGTCCGAAACGTTCTTGGGCACTTTGTTCCATTTGATCCAACCTACCCATTAAAGTTTGCATCATCTCACTCAAAGTGGGTTCCCTAAGTGGGTCTCCCCGTGGTTCTATTTGGCAACCGTTCGCCATGGATCCAGGGGTTGGGTATTTCGAACCTCTACAGGTGTGCATACACAACTCTAGGTGACTTGACCTGGGGAACCCAAGACTCTGACACAAAACTCACTAAGATGACATACCCTAGACACATGCTCTAATACCAAAGTTGATGCGGGACAACACACGTGGACTATGCTAAACGACGAACTACGACTCTCCTACGACGCGATTAGCAACAAACAACGAGGATTAGTAGAATTAAACTGACTAAACAAGCAAAGTGACAGGAAAATAACCACGCCGAAAAAAGAAATAGCCTACAAAGTCGTCCCTCGCGGAGGGAAACGCGGGACCGGGGTAGCTAGGAAGCAACCAACAACTAGGATAGTCAATCCACATTCCACAGTCAAGATCTAAATGGAACCTCCGGGAAATAGGGTCCAAGGTTTGCCATATCGGATCTCGACTTCGTCTCGGGAGGGTCAAAGAGAAGAGATCTCGGAGATATCTCGGGAGATCAAGATAACAAAAAATGTGGATCACATAGGTTCACATAGATAATTCCATAAGGAACATAGATAATTGCATACATTCTCAAGTGAAAAATCTCATGCGTTTAGGTGATGATAGCTTAAGTTTGACCAAATCCTGAGATGTCTTAAGCAGACTAAGTGTTGTCAGTAGGAGAGTAGTTCCATTGGAGAAGTCATATGCACGTTTGATTTTTTTTATCGGACTTTAGATTTTTAGTATTCTATTGGGTTTATTTGAATTATGAAATTTTTAGATATGTCAAATTATGAAAGATTAGAAAGTCGCTATTTTGATGGAACCATCGAAATCGCAATTTTCTTCTTGGATGGGAGAGTTGACTTTTTATTTGTAAGAGATATGATTTTTTTGATATTTTTATTGGATTTAAATGGGGGGTACTTTCTTATTTACATGTAATATCTTAAGTAAATGAAACTTAAATGATATTCAGGTAAATAAGAGGATTCTAACAACCCTGCCTGAAGAGGATCCTGAGTCCTGACAACCCTGCCTGAAGAGGCATCTCGGCCTTCTCGTTTCTCGGGAAGGGGCTGAGACCGATATTCTCGCGAGAATCTCGCGAGATTGCATACCATGATAGGGTCTCGCTTTCACACGTTGGCGGTGATGCACGTCACGGGCTAGATTCCCTACCTCTAAAGTTAGCGGAAAATATGAACAAATACGAGAAAAAGCAAGTAAATAGCAGAGTGTAGAGCACGTACCTCCACGCTAGTGCGTGAGGAAGAACCCAGCCATGTCACGAATCCCCGAGTACAAAAAATGAATAATTTAAATCTTACAATCCAATTTAGGCCCACTCCACGCAGGGAGGTAAAAGGCTACAAGATGTATTCTCAAGATTAGTGACAAGGCACACACAAAGGGGCGTTGGCAGACAGTTTTGGGCGCAGGAGTGATCACAGCGCCGGTGCAGGTGCGGGTGTGGGCGCGGGTGTTGACGAAGGTAGGCGCAGAACGCAGGCTGGCGGGCGTGAGTGCAGGTTGGCGGTGCGGCTGCTGGCGCGGATGTAGGCGCTAGCGGTGTGGTACGGTGTGGTGCTGGAGAGGCAAGGCGGCCATGGACGAGGCAGTGGGCGTGCGAGGACGGATGAATGGCTACAGGCGCGAGCGAGGCGGTGTAGGCACTTGGCGTCACTGGGCACAGGCAGTGCAGGGCGGCTAGTCGGCGCGGATGCAGGTGCAGGCGCTGGCACTGGCGGACGCGAGCGCTAGCGCTGGCGTAGGCAAATGTAGACAAACGGCCACGAGAGTTGGCGCAGGTGGGTGCGACTGTAGCGAACAGGGGCTTCTACCAGAGGGTGAAAGAAAACGAAGGAAGAAGGGACAACGATGGCGTTGAGGCCTTCTCGGCTGGGCTACGAAGGAAGAAGGGACAGCGATGGCATGGCCTTCTCAGCTGGGCTTCACACCAGACCCTTCTCAGGTTTCTTTCCTTCACGGAAGAAGGAGAGTAGCGGCTCAATTTCTTAAACTCAATAATAATCCATTCAATTTCTCAAGATTGGGTATTACAAATATTTATAGAGATTTGGGCTTATCCCAATCATAGCAAAACACTTAAATCCCAATCACAGCAAAATACCTAATAGTAATCCTCCCAGAACTATAAATAAGGATAAAATTCGAAATAGAAAATAAATAAAAATAGAAAAGATACTAAATGGGCCCCAATTGGGCCAAAACTGTAGTCTATAGACTCGTGGACGTGAACTCTATGCCATGGGCTCATCACCCAACCAGATCAAAGCCTCTATGACATGCTGTGCTCCCCGATGGTGGTAAACCAGCTCCAGGTTGAAGCGGACCCGGGCTCTCGTGTCCTCACCAATATTTCAAGAAACAAAATAACTTCACACTTCCTGGATTCTCCATAATACTAGTGTATTTGTAGAAAAATATAAATAGTTGTTGCTTTTCTCTGATTCTAAACTTTCCCGTCATATTTATGTTTATTTTATCAAATTATATCATTTTAACCTGCCATCCTAAACAAACATAGTCTTTGTTTGATTTAGTTATATATTCTCTTTGTCTCTGCTACAGACGTTATTCATTTTTTCTCCTGGCCTCTGCATTATACACTAAGTAGTCTGTCATAATTCAGTACAAAGTTGTTGTGGATTTTGCAAACATTCATGCATCACCTCCAATGATCAAGGAAGTATTTCTTATAAGTTTCTCTGATTTGTGGTCTTATATTCAGATTTTTCTTTAAAAATTTTCTTTTTTCTGTCAGAACAGAATTAATTAAGCCATTTTCTTCTATTGATCATCCAATTCAATCCATGGCATCATGCAGGGAGTTGAAGATCGTTTGCCTTCTGAATTGTCCGGTGGAATGAAAAAGCGTGTGGCACTAGCTCGGTCTATAATATTAGATGATACACAAGAGGCTGTAGAACCAGAGGTACATTCTTATGTACATCCTTTGTTTTATGGAAGGTGGCAGAATGCCACAATTTGTTCGTGGAGAAGACAGAACAGTTATGTTTGGTAAGCAAGCCACTGCCGGCAGCAGCTTTGATAGGCTGATAAGCTATCCGTGGATACTTATCTTTGGATAGGCTACACTTGGTTTAGGCCTACCCCCCTTTGATGCATGGGTAAACTATCTTAAGATAAGGTATCTATGTGTCTTTAATACAAAAGAGATCAAGGATGGCAGTGTCGGTTTCGGTATCAGGATTTTACCCAGGTCTGCAACCGAAACCGTTTCAGTTTCGTTTCGCCCAGTTTCAGGCATCTCAGCCGGTTCCAGCCATATCAGACAGAAACCGACCAAAAACCGGCCAAAACCCATTAAAATAATATTTTTAAAGGTATTGGATGGGTTTCAGTAAAATGAGCCAGTTTTGGATAGTGCTGGTTCGAAACTGAAACATTTTGGCCATCCATGTCTCAGATAGCACACTATCTCTGATAACGTGACTCAATCTAGGCCCAAAGGCTCACTTGCTTATGAGTGTGGATATACCGCAGGTCAGAGTTAAACATACTTTAGCCTATCCTTGTAATCAAGCCCATTTAGCAGCTATCGGTATGAATACAAGTCTATCCCAGTGCCTTATCTGCCAAACAAAGCAGGCGGGTAGAAAACAAGAACAAGAAAGTAAGGGAGGAAAACCCAAGCCACTGCCATGGTACAGAAGTGTGGATGCACACATGCACCATTATGTTTTCTGCATTGTAGCATGCATCTTTTTGCACAATTGGCAATTCTATTCATTCTTGTAGATGATAATACAGTGAGAGTTTAGAGGGTGTCAATGGGCTGGGCCTTACGGCCAGACCAGGCTGGTCTTGTAAGTGCTAGGCCTGGGCCCAGAGAAAGGCCTAGTTTCTAACTTATTGACCCAGCTTGTTGAATTTCTTCTAAGACTGCTTTTGGCCCAGCCCAGCCTGGAGATGGGCAATCGAAACTTTAATGTTGCAGGTAGTGGGACAGCAGGACCGGAGGGGAAGCGCCCATCCAATTGTGATTGGATGGGCACAAGGCATAAGTGCGCCCTCACTTAATCCACCTAATCAGAGCCTTCTTTTTGTACCTTTGAATTTTTTACTGGCCAAGAAGGCGTCAGGGGATGGGAATGGGTATGGGTGAGAGCAACTATGTTCTTTGTCCTTTTTCAAATGAGGGATTGGACCAGGCCACATATGAAGATAAGGCTAATTTTTGTGGTCCAGTCCCCAGTTGGGATGGGCAAGCATAGATGTTAGTATCGGCCGTATTGGAACCTATCAGTTTTGGCTGGGACCGATCCGAAACCGGTCCGAAACACTGTAGCAGATCCGAAACTATTAAAAATAATATTTTAATCAATTTCGGCCAGTTTCGGCCGAAACCAACTGAAAGCGACCAAAACTGGCAGAAACCGGCCACTCTTAAGGCCACCCGAGACACCTGAAACCAGCCAAACCGAAACCGTATCGGTTTTGGCCACTGAAACCGATACTAACATTGTTGTGGGCTAGGCCTCCGACTGGTCTGGCCCAATTGATACTCTCTGAGAGTTGAGAGTGGGTTCTCTTATTGTTGTCATATCATTTGTGACTGGATATTGTGAAGTTTTCTGTCAAAGCTGTTAGACATGATCAATGTTTTAGGAATCCTTGGAGTATGATATATCATGGACGTTAAGGTTCACCTTGTGATTGTTTGTATGGATGCGAGTGTAATTTCTGTTTGATCAGAATATCCTCTTTGCATCTGGGTATCTATGTTGGCAGAATAAATGTGAAACATGAAGCCAATTCCTTTCCAAATTAATTACTGGCTTACATTTTTTTCCTCTCAAGCTTGGCTTATGCATACTTATAATCATGCTTCATGGGCAGGTCCTTTTGTATGATGAACCCACTGCAGGTCTTGATCCTATTGCCTCCACTGTCGTGGAGGATTTAATACGTTCAGTGCATTTAAAAGGAAGAGATGCACTTGGGAAGCCAGGAAAAATTGCGTCTTATGTTGTTGTCACTCACCAACACAGCACCATAAAAAGAGCTGTTGATAGGTACTATAAGATCCCTAAAATATCTTGTCAAGGTACCATTTCATCTTAACCAACTGCGTTCGACCTCATGAACAGATTGTTGTTCCTCCATGAGGGGAAAGTTGTTTGGGAAGGAATGACACATGAATTCACCTCTTCTACAAATCCGATCGTCAGACAAGTAACAACTTGAACCGTAGCTATTTCTCATGCATGTTCACTCACTAGTATTGAAGGCTAAGATGGTCCTGTTTCTACTTGGTTTTGCAGTTTGCCTCTGGAAGTTTGGAAGGACCAATAAGATACTAAATGACACCGTCCTTGGCATTTTTGTGCTATAACCGATGTGATCTACATTATCTTCCTTCAATGTGGAAAGCGAGGCAAAGAATTGAGGTAGCTTCATCGGTTCATCCTCTAATTTATAATCCTGTAATCAGGAAGCACCTCCAAGATTTTTGTAACCTGCCACACCGGCGGGCGGATGAAAGAAGGAAGAAATGCCTTTTTAAGGAGATGACAGGAAATCTCTCCGTGTGTCATCCCTGGCAGCGAGAAATGCATTCACTGTTGTATTATTTGTTGCATCCAATTTTTTGTGTCATTGCCTTTTTCCAGTTTCTCTTTTTTTTTTTGTCAGAAAGCTCTCATTTTCCTGTGATCTCTTTTCATGCAGATGTGAAGGATGCCGTTTGCCTGCTTGACTCATGCTATTTGGTTCTCTTTTATTTTCTTTTCTTTTCTTTTTTTTTGGGAAACTTTTAACGAGGCGTTTCCCCAGGCAGGTGTGTATAAGGCTGGTTCCACCACCAATCTGAAATCAGCATGTTATCATTTAAAAAGGACTGTGTTAGGTCTTTTAAAAAGGACTGTGTTAGGTCTTTTTAGTACCTCGCGTAATAACTTCCTCTATTTTTACCCGCAGCAATCAGCTAGTAGAGAACAACACTTTTTTTTTTTTGTGTTTGCGGCGGGCCCTGCAGTCATTGAAGTGGCTGTCAAGTCTACCTCTTGTGTCTGGGTTGTGTGGGTGGCCGCCGGTGGGTAAAAAGACTTTCCCCAGCCAGTAAGACTAAAAGGTTCTAGCTATACATGTGTCACCAAAACCAATAACCGATTTTTTATCTCATAAATAAACATGTATGTTATTAGATACTATTTATGTACAATTGTTCATTGGACTAAAATTTCATGACTGATGTTAAAGATTATATAAGGAATAAGTATGATTTGTTTATCTAACGTTATACCGCTCCTAGTGATAACATAGGACAAGGTTGTGGTATTAGATATAGGCATATCTCTAATTGACATCTAAAAAAAAATGACAGAATGTTTTTTTTTTATCAGATCAGTCTTGCATTTATATCCATGATTTACAACCAAAATCTGATTCATTTTCGCCCTTAATAAACTGTTACTAATCACCCATATCGTCCAGGGTAGTTCGGGCAATTCAAACCTACACTATTAGCTGCTCTTTGAATATCGATATCTTATACAGACCAAAATACTTTGTCCATTATCGAAATGCCCTTGAGATATTCGATACAAACTTTCGTATTTATGAGTATCGATTGACGAGTAGCGATATCTCCATGGCAAACTAATTACGTTACGTTTCCTCCAATATTTTATCTGTACACTCCCCTCATTGGCCAGATTAAGGCCAATAAGGAATAAGAGAAGGTAGCACACAGATATTACGTTTATAATTAGCGACGGAAATCCTTCCATGGTCACGACACACGCAACATGTCCGCCCGTGGCTTGAGGGCATTTGTTGAAACCACTCTCCTCTCCTTCACTGCTGGTTTATTGAGAACCTTATTAACAATTGGATTCTTCTCGGGGAGATGGCCTTCATGTGATGGACTCCTCTGCCAAAAGTTTAAAAACCAAAATAGGTTTCAGATGCCCATTTAGAATCCATGGCCGTACCATTTCGCAGCTAAGGTTCCTTCTAAAATAGTAGTACATTACAGGAAAGAGTCATCTACCGCTGTCCTTGTTATATTCATTCATATCATACCCACGAAGCTAGTACCAGTGGCGAAGTATTAATTAATGGAAAAAAAAAAGCTAAGGGACCAGAGGGTATAATTAAGCACGATTCATGTTTGCATCAATTCTCAATTTCTCTCAGTTCTTTTAATTATTTAGTAGTCCGGTAAACGCCTTTGGAAGCTTGTTCAGTGATCCTATAAATAATACCGGCAGAAGTTGACAAGTTAGTAGTGTTATATTTCTCCTGAGTACTGTGAAACAGGTCCGGATCCTTCTATTAAAACTAACTAATAGCCATTACATAGTACGTAAGTGAGAAAATGAAAATAAAAAGCATTACAACACAACACAGTGGCAGCCATAAAAGGAGAAGGAACAAGCCAAGGTAGGGATCTAACAAGATTATGGTGAGAAGAGATCATCTCCATCAACATGAAAGAATTAACTGAGCTACAAGACAATGGAGAAATTGATCCACTGGTTAGAAAAGCCGTAACGTAAACCACCTTGGTAAGACCTACTCTGAAAAAGAAAGGCTGCTCAACGTTTTTACAACAAATAGTGAGTTTGATATGCGGAAATATTAATCTAATACACGAGTTCAACCATCTGTTCCAAAAGTCCTAGTATGTGGCAATCTAAAGTCTTGCACATTTAAGAAAACCTTGTCAGATGTGTGGACTTACAAACTCAACAATCTGAATCAAGACAAATAAACAAAGGCAACAACAAACATACTACTTATAAACCGAAGTCTGAGGCTGGCTTGGCTCATCAGAGTGCAAGACGGGTAAGGCAAAAGTTGGCGGACAACAAGTGGTTGGGAATTTAAAGAGGAACAGGGTGGTGGAGGACACAGGACGGATGGATCAGTAGAGACAAATTAAGGGCAATGGAGGGTGCAGGGTTGAGGTTGGCCAAGGACAAACACAAGTGGATTTGAGATGATAATTAATGGTTTTAACAAGTGATCAGAAGGACTAGTGAAATAATGATGAAGACTACTCTGTCCCCCGGCGCTCTTGAAGTATAGCTAGAGTCATATTATGATGACAAACCACTCCTCTATATATGTGTCCGCTTCATCATATAGTGGTCGGTCATTTTTGTCATATCTTTCCTCGCCCATGTCTCAGCCCTAGCTACTCTCACACAAATCTTGTTGATAATCCCACTCATATGGATCATGCACATCAGACTCATGAGACGGCAAGTCTTCCTCATCATCAAACCCTCTTTGCTATATATTGTCCAATCTCTTGAACATTCTATAACCTCTTCCGTGTCCTTGACCTACCTCAAGTGTTGGATCCATCTAACTTTCAACTTATATAGAACACTTGGACAATCAAGTATCTTTTGTAATCAGCAATATTTACGTCTTCTGACAAATATTTTTTTCCATAGAGGCATCTATAATATTGAACAATTGAGATAAGACCACCATAGTATTTAATGCATTTCGGTCCATAATATTTATCAAAAGATTCAAATTTAACACCACTATTTCACGACATAATTTAGCATAAATTGTAAAACATATCCCAATTTATTGAAAAAAGTACACATGAATTATAAAATTTGCACAACATTTCAAACCACATGACTTAAGTCTACCAACCCATTAAATACCTAAGATAAATGTTTAATGATATCTTATAATTTACAATCAGTTAAGTCTTAAAATTAATATTTATGCAATGTGACTAATGAAAATGGCACATCTAAGTTCCTATGATATCTCGACTATATATATTAGATAGAATAATTCTAAGATTAGCAAAATACAAATTAAAATTAATTTTTAAAATTAGATTTGTTCAAACCTCACCCTAAATCTAGCTTAATTAAACTGCCATAGGTCTATGGAAAAACTTGTTTCAAATGATAATACAAAAATCAAATTAAAAAAACCTAGATCTAGAGTTCAGATCTTATCTCAAAGAGCGTAAAACTAGTTGAAATCGACCTTAAAAGCACCTTCAAATACAGCTAGCTACTTCCTCACCAAAGATCTGCAAAAAAAAAAAAAATTTTTTTTTTGATAAAAAAAAATAATGAAAATGACACTGTGGTGGCTGAATAGGGACAACTCTCATCAGGGTTGGGCATTAAAAGCTAGGTCGAGGGCTTCGGGTGGCCAAATGATCAGCTGTGTAGGGTTGGGTCATGGGTGATAGTTTGACGGCTTCAACAGGCTTTGGGTGGGGGAGAAGAAACAAAGACAACATTTAAAGCAGCAATCCACATTGCAGCTAGCGGTTCGACATATATATAGTTTGGATCCGGTACGGTACTATTAGATTAATGGTACTATATGACTGTTAATAGAACGGGTTGGCCCAATAGATTTACGAATTTGGCTTGATTTTGGGCGGTTCATGAATTTTTAGTAGAACTTAATAACCCAATTCGCTTAGGTTCATGGGCCGAACTCTAATTTTGAGTTTGACTTGATGGGTTGGCCTGATCCGTTCTTTTTTCTTTTCAAATCTTAAATTTTATTTAGTTAAAATTATGTTATTTTACTTATTAAAAGTTAAATTTTTTTTCAAATAAATTAAATAAATAACATCAAAACTCTACTTAATTGAGTGATATTATAAGTTTTATATTATTAAATATATTTTTATTTAAGTATTTGAATTGGACCGGACCTTAGTCAGACTTTACAATTTTGTAAAAATATTGAGCTCGACCCACTCCGACCTGACATTGCTTGAGATTGGCCGAATTTAGATTCGTATATTGATGAGTCGGACCTGAATCGGACTCATATAAATCTAGTTCAAGCCCGATTCATTGACAGCCCTATATCAGATGGAACCGCGCGTACGTACTGCTGTGATTCGGATCGGTTGTTCTCTGAGGTCAAATGTGCCAACTATATATATGTGTAGAGACTGTAATATTATTTCAGACGCATTATGGCAGGAGCATATATATCACATCAATTCCATATATATGGTTATCGCCCACCGTGGGGGTGACGACCCCCTCCCTTCCGCGCGTGCTCCTTCTTAGAAATGGTATATATGAGCATACACATAGCTTAATTATATGCCACCAGTTGTCTAATCATATATGCAACCTTTAAAGGAAGTAAAGATCTTGTAACAGAACGACGCCAGAAGAGATTTTGAGGAACTTGATAGATGGCCTTTCCATTTTAAAACTTCGATTTTACTTTAATAAATTTGAACTGAAATCAATCTAGTTTTAGAAAGAAAAAAAAAAAGGATATCACATGGGTCAGGTAGTTTTCAAATTTAATGATCTGGGGCATACCAAATGTAGAGAAAAAAATCAACACAAAAAGAAAAATTATAATACTCTATAGTAATTTAAAACACGCGGAAAGGGCTACTAAAAGAGAAACAAAGAGGTGTGAGGTTGCGTGACCACAAAAGTCAGTGTGCATGCGTAAAGGAGTGATGGAAGATTGTTACTCGTGTACGTCACTTCCATCTAAAATCATATAAAAGATTGAATAATTTATTTTGCAGAGTCAATCTGTCCACATCAAACCCTCCAATTTGCAGCTGCCCCTCTTCTAGTTATAAGTAGCGTGTTTATTAACATATTATAAAATAAAAGTTAACTGACAAAGAATCTAATTAACATAATGATTTAAGATTCAGTACTCAACATCAAGAGATTAATGATTCAACCTTGTCGTATATCCGTGATAAATTCTAAATAGAGAGGAATATTGTAGAGGTATTCTTTAGTCCCACATTGAAAGATAGTGAGAACAGTGTGTGCTTATCAGCAAGAGTCTCACCTCTTCTCCCAAGAGGGCCATTTTAAAGGACAAAACCCCAAGCATGGGGACAATACCTCTTGGGAGGCACACTTAATCACGTCTCTTCATTGGCGCCGTCTGTGGAACGAACAAGAGGCCATGCGCCCTACCCGAGCGTCTCATCTTCATGAGACCCGCACACCCTTATCCTCACTGGGGGGGCTGTGTAGAGGTATTCTTTAATCCCACATTGAAAGATAGTGAGAACAAGTGTGTGCTTATCAGCAAGAGTCTCACCTCTTCTCCCAAGAGGGCCTTTTAAAGGACAAAACCCCAAACATGGGAACAATACCTCTTGGGAGGCACACTTAAATCACGTCTCTTCATTGGCGCCGTCTGTGGGACTCTTGCTGATAAGCACACACTTGTTCTCACTATCTTTCAATGTGGGACTAAAGAATACCTCTACACAGCCCCCCAGTGAGGATAAGGGTGTGCGGGTCTTATGAAGATGAGACGCTCGGGTAGGGCGCATGGCTCTTGTTCGTTCCCACAGACGGCGCCAATGAAGAGACGTGATTTAAGTGTGCCTCCCAAGAGGTATTGTCCCCATGCTTGGGGTTTTGTCCTTTAAAAGGGCCCTCTTGGGAGAAGAGGTGAGACTTGCTGATAAGCACACACTTGTTCTCACTATCTTTCAATGTGGGACTAAAGAAACCTCTACAAGCCCCCCAGTGAGGATAAGGGTGTGTGCGGATCTCATGGGGACAATACCTCTTGGGAGGCACATAAATCACGTCTCTTCATTGGCGCCGTCTGTGGGACGAATAAGAGGCCATGCGCCCTACCCAAGCGTCTCATCTTCATGAGATCGCACACCCTTATCCTCACTGGGGGGGCTGTGTAGAGGTATTCTTTAGTCCCACATTGAAAGATAGTGAGAACAAGTGTGTGCTTATCAGCAAGAGAGCTCACCTCTTCTCCCAAGAGGGCCCTTTTAAAGGACAAAACCCCAAGCATGGGGACAATACTTCTTGGGAGGCACACTTAAATCACGTCTCTTCAAATAATTATAAGACACATCATGTAAACTCCCTCCCCACAGGAGAAAGAAAAATCGAATCCACCGCCGATCTTTTAGATAAGAGATGAGTTACCAATTAACCCACTCCCACCCCCCATAAAATTTATTTCTTACGCCAAGAGCGGATGCGAGATGAACACCTCACACCAGACAAAAGTTGAACTCCTAATATTGTGAGTTCTAGGAGGTCCTTGACCTTCCCACCCACACATCGTCATAATAGCAAGTTAGCAACATATAGTGGCAAGGCATGAGGCAAGCACAAATATAAAAATACATATAAAAGGATGATGTATAAGACAAATATCTCCTTTGAAATGTTGGAAAAAGAGGTGGCATTTTTTATGATGTACCATCCTTATAAAACATCAAGTTATACCTCAATTTGTATGTTTTATTATGCTAGCAAAGAGGAGGTAGCTCCTATGCGTGTCAACGTGCATCGGCCCTCAAACCCCAAGATGTATGTTTACAAGAGAATTCCTTCGTCTAAAAAAGTGACATGGCCAATAAGTACATGGGTGCTAATTTAGAAAAAGAATTACTAGACTATCCAACCCGTTAATGTGAAGATATCTAGTGGAGTTATGTTAAATTTTGCTATTTTAAAATCAATGTGTACTTGTTATCTAATATAAATTGTTCTTCTATATGGCCCTTTTTGTGGGGTGATGATTAGTTGTTGAAATTGCTTTAAAATGTTAATGTCAAGATAAAGAAATAGAATCTCCTGATATCCTAATTAAGTACAAATAGAAAGTATATTCACAGTTAATGATCGGGGTCCTAATAATTCCTTACTTTGACCTTTTTCCATAAAATAATCTTAATACTTAAAAATTAATTCATCATAATACCTCGAAAAACATCGATCCGTTGTCCAACAAAGTCTGCATCCATGGGCATGTTCCCTCCTTACAAAGTGGTCAACCAACAATGGAGAGGTATGATATTATTGACTCCTAGGGGAGCTCCTCATGCTATAGAAATCATCATATATATATATATATATAATAAGTGTATAATATGGCAAAAGTTTTTGGTGCAATCTCGTATCATATCATAACCATTGAATTGAAATCCAAAGAATGGAAATAAGAAAATAAATATAGAGAGTAAACCGTATGTATAATACAATATAAATATATTATAATATCATTATATTTCTAATTTTTTATTGATTATTATAGATGGTGTGTTGTCGTAGACCTGTTGGATTGCACATGGCCATCCCCCTCTCTCCGATCGATGCCTTGCTTGGGCATGTGTTTCTTCATTGTAATTAGTATACATCTCATGTTCCAAAGGAGAAAGACTTTATGCACTTCTCAAAGTGCAAAAATGTCATGTCATCTTACACTTCTCTCCTCCCATTGGTGAAAAAGAGAGAGAGATCCATGTGGCACCTTGATTCCCACCAATGGGAGGGGGGAAGTGCAAGATGACATGGCATTTTTGTACTTTGAGAAGTGCACAAAGTCTTTCTCGTTCCAAAGAAGGGTGACGTGGTCTCCCAAAGGGCCACTGAAACCTGCCTCGTCATCATATGAGAATGCTACAGTGACATTGATGAAGCGGTTATTTTAATTTTAATATTTTGAGAGGACCATGTTTATCAACATTAACCCTCTTCTACCACACACAAAAAAAAGAAGAAAATTCAACAATCCTCTATTTTCAATACAAGAGTTAAATCGAGGACATTTTTTAAGGGAAATTCGTGAAATAATCCACTTGTATGATAATCATAAAGATTATCACTTCCATCCTGTCAAATACGTCTGAAAGGCAATCAATCGTTCGGTGTCATTATTTTTCCTTCCCCCTCATTTGTGAACCTTTTTTTGCCTCTGATTTTGAAAATTGGTCACTGTTTAATTAATTTCGATGCTAAAAAAACCAACAATATCGAATCATCAAATCACGAAATAATCTAATCAGGGAATGCGACGAGATATATTAAAGTGGTACAATAAGTGATTCAAAGAAAGTGGCAATGTAATATTTACTACTACTCAGGATCGATGCTTGCATGTCTGAGCATGATAGAAATTTAAGATTATATTATTCATCAGCGGGCAGCAGCATGTGGCAGGCACGTGGCGGGGGCCGTGCCACGTGCGGGGCTTTCTCTCACCTTCTACAAGGTGTATTGGGTTGTAGATGTCCGCCTTAATTATTATAAAGGCAAACACATTTGTAGATGTGTGTCGTCACTAACCTTTTCTCTTTCACAAGATTAACTCATGAAATCCCTCCCATGCATGTTACCATATTGTTAGTATATTTTTGTGGTACCATATTCGTTAAATTTTATATGATTAATTATGTAGAGTTTGATTAGCTAGTGAGGGCATCCATCCATCCGACCCGGCCGGTTCGTTCTTTTTCCCTGAAACAAGTTGACAGCTAAGGCTCGCATCATGGAGTGCTCTGCATACACCTAATTTATAAATAGATGATACAAGAATATTTTTTTAATAATTTCATGATAACGTGTTCGAGATAAACCAGGTACGTCATTGGAAGGCTCGACTCCAAAACTTAATAATGGTTGGAAAAGTATTATTACCCGACAGTTTTACTTGCCGGCCCACAACACAGGTGCTATGCGACATTACTTGAAGAAAGGATAGGGTATTAGTTAGTATAGTTTTACTTGGCACAAGAAATTTATTAATTTACATAAGAGTAATAAGGCATAATATATATAATACATCAAGGAATAATTTAGTGGTAATCCTCCGCATATATTTTGAAGAGATCAGGACTTCAACTCTCGTCAATAGTAAAACTATAGTTTTTTTTTAAAAGATATAATATACAAAATATTTTTATAACATAAGATGTTTAACATCTTATTCTTATTTTTTTTTCATCTACATATAACATACAAATATTTGATCAAATATTACTCAAATTTAAAAGCTATATAGATCACCATAATCATAAAAATCCATGTACTTTCACTACAAGAAAATGCGGATTTTTCGACGGAAATAATCCGTCGGAAATCCGACGGAAATCCGTCGGAACATGATCCTTCCGACAGATTTCCGTCCGTAGCTCGTCGGAAATGGTCCGTCGGAAATTACCGACGGAAGAGAATTCCGTCGGAAATCGGTCGGAAAACTCTGACGGACAAATCCGTCAGAAATACCGTCAGACATACAGTCAGTATTTACCGACAGACAGTCCGTCGGTAAATCAGTAAACCCGTCGGAAAAGGCCGTCAGAACTATAGACGGAATTACCGACCGATGTTTTCCGTCGGTAATTTAGAATTTCCGACGGACATTTATCCGTCGGAATGTGCAGTATATTTTTTTTTTAAATTGACAAATAAAAAAGATTTTTCAAACCTACTACAATATTCATAAATTTCACAAACACTCACGATCAACATAAAATCATAAAATATAATAAATATAAAACCATACAAAATAATAAATATAAAAAATCAAGACAGATCTGCTGGATCATCTGCTGTCCCTGCCTCGTCATCATCAGGTGCCGGAGGTGGATCCAATATTCAAAAAAATAATATGAGAAACATTAATAATAATCAAAAGACATATATTATTTTCAAATTTTAATTTAAAATATGTGATTATTTCTCAAGTTTAATTAGATACTATTTTTTAGATCCATCATTTCTTGGGTGATTTTTAGATCCGTCATTTCAATACACAACCCAATCCGAAAATCCAAATTGGATTCCGTCAGTTCCCACACGTCACTTTAACCCACCCGGTCGTGTAGGAGAAAACGGCACGCCGATCCGATCCCTATTTGGGATTTTGGACCCCCGGATTGTAGGTTTTAGCCCTTTATATATATTTGACTATTTTTTAGATCCGTCATTTCAATGTCCAAACCAATCCGGAGATCCAAATTGGATTCCGTCAGTTCCCACACGTCACTTTAACCCACCCGGTCATGTCGGAGAAAACGGGACGCCGATCTGATCCCTATTTGGGATTTTGGACCCCCGGGTTGTGTGTTTTGACCCTTTATATATACTTGGTTGTTTTTTAGATTCGTCATTTCGATGCCCAACCCAATCCGGAGATCCAAATTGGATTTCGTCAGTTCCCACATGTCACTTTAACCCACCCGTCGTGTCGGAGAAAACGGCACGCCGATCCGATCCCTATTTGGGATTTTGGACCCCCGGTTTTGTGTTTTTACCCTTTATATATACTTGACTGTTTTTTAGATCCGTCATTTCAATGCCCAACCCATCGCAATTGGATTCCGTCAGTTCCCACAAGTCACTTTAACTACCCGGTCGTGTCGGAGAAAACGGCACCCGTCCGATCCCTATTTGGATTTGGACCCCGGGTTGTAGGTTTTAGCCATTATATATACTTGACTATTTTTTTGATTCGTCATTTCAATGTCCAACACAATCCAAGATCCAAATTGGATTCCGTCAGTTCCCACACGTCACTTTAACCCACCCGATCGTGTCGGAGAAAATGGCACGCCGATCCGATCCTATTTGGGATTTTGGACCCCCGGATTGTGTTTTGACTCTTTATACATACTTGGCTGTTTTTTAGATCTGTCATTTCAATGCCCAACCCAATCCGGAGATCCAAATTGGATTCCGTCAGTTCCCACCGTCACTTTAACACACCCGGTCGTGTCGGAGAAAACGCACGCCGATCCGATCCCTATTTGGGATTTTGGACCCCGTGTTGTGGTTTTTTGACCCTTTATATATACTTGGCTGTTTTTTAGATCCGTCATTTCAATGCCCAACCCAATCCGGAGATCAAAATTGGATTCCGTCAGTTCCCACACCACTTTACCCATCCGGTCGTGTCGGAGAAAACGACACGTCGATCCGATCCCTATTTGGGATTTTGGACCCCCGGTTGTTTTTTGACCTTTATATATACTTGCTGTTTTTTAGATCCGTCATTTCAATGCCTAACCCAATCCGGAGATCCAAATTGGATTCCGTCAGTTCCTACACGTCACTTTACCCACCCGTCGTGTCGGAGAAAACGGCACGTCGATCCGATCCCTATTGGGGATTTTGGACCCCCGGGTTGTAGGTTTTAGCCCTTTATATACACTTGACTATTTTTTAGATCTGTCATTTGAATGTCCAACCCAATCCGGAGATCCAAATTGGATTCCGTCAGTTCCCACACGTCACTTTAACCCCCCCGGTCGTGTCGGAGAAAACGGCACGCCGATCCGATCCCTATTTGGGATTTTGGACCCCCGGATTGTGTGTTTTGACCCTATATATACTTGGCTGTTTTTTAGATACGTCATTTCAATGCCCAACCCAATCGGAGATCTAAATTAGATT
Source organism: Colocasia esculenta (assembly GCA_014218235.1). Classification (NCBI taxonomy): domain Eukaryota; kingdom Viridiplantae; phylum Streptophyta; class Magnoliopsida; order Alismatales; family Araceae; genus Colocasia; species Colocasia esculenta. The sequence continues at coordinate 179,096,656 of CM024754.1, read as the reverse complement.
TCGTCAGTTCCCACACGTCACTTTAACCCACCCGGTCGTGTCGGAGAAAACAGCACGCCGATCCGATCCGTATTTGGGATTTTGGACCCCCGGTTGTAGGTTTTAGCCATTTATATATACTTGACTGTTTTTTAGATCCGTCATTTCAATGTCGAACCCAATCCAGAGATCCAAATTAGATTCCGTCAGTTCCACACGTCACTTTAACCCACCCGCCGTGTCGGAGAAAACGCACGCCGATCTGATCCCTATTTGGATTTTGGACCTCCAGGTTGTGTGTTTTGACCCTTATATATAGTTGACTGTTTTTTAGATCCGTCATTTCAATGCTGAACCCAATCCGGAGATCCAAATTAGATTCCGTCAGTTCCCACATGTCACTTTAACCCCGCCCGGTCGTGTCGGAGAAAACGGCACGCCGATCCGATCCCTATTTGGGATTTTGGACCTCCAGGTTGTAGGTTTTAGCCCTTTATATATACTTGACTGTTTTTTAGATCCGTCATTTCAATGCCCAACCCAATCTGGAGATCCAAATTGGATTCCGTCAGTTCCCACACGTGACTTTAACCCACCCGGTCGTATCGGAGAAAATGGCACGCCGATCCGATCCCTATTTGGGATTTTGGACCCCCGGGTTGTAGTTTTAGCCCTTTATATATACTTGATTGTTTTTTAGATCCGTCATTTCAATGTCGAACCCAATCCAGAGATCCAAATTAGATTCCGTCAGTTCCCACACGTCACTTTAACACACCCGGTCGTGTCGGAGAAAACGACACGCTGATCCGATCCCTATTTGGGATTTTGGACCTCCAGGTTGTGTGTTTTGACCCTTTATATATAGTTGACTATTTTTTAGATCCGTCATTTCAATTCTGAACCCCATCCGGAGATCCAAATTAGATTCCGTCAGTTCCCACATGTCACTTTAACCCACCAGGTCGTGTTGGAGAAAACGGCACGCCGATCCGATCCCTATTTGGGATTTTGGACCTCCAGGTTGTAGGTTTTAGCCCTTTATATATACTTGACTGTTTTTTAGATCCGTCATTTCAATGCCCAACCCAATCTGGAGATCCAAATTGGATTCCGTCAGTTCCCACACGTCACTTTAACCCACCCGGTCGTGTCGGAGAAAACGGCACGCCGATCCGATCCTTATTTGGGATTTTGGACCCCCGGGTTGTAGGTTTTAGCCATTTATATACTTGACTATTTTTTAGATCGTCATTTCAATGTCCAACACAATCCAGAGATCCAAATTGGATTCCGTCAGTTCCCACACGTCACTTTAACCCACCGATCGTGTCGGAGAAAACGGCACGCCGATCCGATCCCTATTTGGGATTTTGGACCCCCGGATTGTGTGTTTTGACTCTTTATACATACTTGGCTGTTTTTTAGATCCGTCATTTCAATGCCCAACCCAATCTGGAGATCCAAATTGGATTCCGTCATTCCCACACGTCACTTTAACACACCCGTTCGTGTCGGAGAAAACGGGACGCCGATCCGATCCCTATTGGGATTTTGGACCCCGTGGTTGTGTGTTTTGACCCTTTATATATACTTGGCTGTTTTTTAGATCCGTCATTTCAATGTCCAACCCAATCCGGATATCAAAATTGGATTCCGTCAGTTCCCACACGTCACTTTAATCCACCCGGTCGTGTCGGAGAAAACGACAGGCCGATCCGATCCCTATTTGGGATTTTGGACCCCCGGGTTGTGTGTTTTGAACCTTTATATATACTTGGGTTTTTTAGATCCGTCATTTCAATGCCTAACCCAATCCGGATCCAAATTGGATTCCGTCAGTTCCTACACGTCACTTTAACCCACCCGGTAATGTCAGAGAAAATGGCACGTCGATCCGATCCCTATTTGGGATTTTGGACCCCCGGGTTGTAGGTGTTAGCCCTTTATATATACTTGACTATTTTTTTGATCTGTCATTTGAATGTCCAACCCAATCCGGAGATCCAAATTGGATTCCGTCAGTTCCCACACGTCACTTTAACCCACCCGGTCGTGTCGGAGAAAACGGCACGCCGATCCGATCCTTTTGGGATTTTGGACCCCTGGATTGTGTGTTTTGACCCTTTATATATACTTGGCTGTTTTTTAGATCCGTCATTTCAATGCCCAACTCAATCCGGAGATCTAAATTAGATTTCGTCAGTTCCCACACGTCACTTTAACCCACCCGGTCGTGTCGGAGAAAACGGCACGCCGATCCGATCCGTATTTGGATTTTGGACCCCCGGGTTGTAGGTTTTAGCCCTTTATATATACTTGACTGTTTTTTAGATCCGTCATTTCAATGTCGAACCCTATCCGAGATCCAAATTAGATTCCGTCAGTTCCCACACGTCACTTTAACCCACCCGTCGTGTCGGAGAAAACGGCACGCCGATCCGATCCCTATTTGGGATTTTGGACCTCCAGGTTGTGTGTTTTGACCATTTATATAAGTTGACTGTTTTTTAGATCCGTCATTTCAATGCTGAACCCAATCCGGAGATCCAAATTAGATTCCGTCAGTTCCCACATGTCACTTTAACCCGCCCGGTCGTGTCGGAGAAAATGACACGCCGATCCGATCCCTATTTGGGATTTTGGACCTCCAGTTTGTAGGTTTTAGCCCTTTATATATACTTGACTGTTTTTTAGATCCGTCATTTCAATGCCCAACCCAATCTGGAGATCCAAATTGGATTCCGTCAGTTCCCACACGTCACTTTAACCCACCCGGTCGTGTCGGAGAAAATGGCATGCAGATCCGATCCCTATTTGGGATTTTGGACCCCCGGGTTGTGTGTTTTGACCCTTTATATATACTTGTTGTTTTTTAGATCCGTCATTTCAATGCCCAACCCAATCCGGAGATCCAAATTGGATTCCGTCAGTTCCCACACGTCACTTTAACCCACCCGGTCGTGTCGGAGAAAACAGCACGCGATCCGATCCCTATTTGGGATTTTGGACCCCCGGGTTGTAGGTTTTAGTCCTTTATATATACTAGACTATTTTTTAGATCCGTCATTTCAATGCCCAACCCAATCCGAAAATCCAAATTGGATTCCGTTAGTTCCCACACGTCACTTTAACCCACCCGTCGTGTCGGAGAAAACGGCACGCCGATCCGAACCCTATTTGGGATTTTGGACCCCCGATTGTAGGTTTTAGCCCTTATATATATTTGACTATTTTTTAATCCGTCATTTCAATGTCCAACCCATCCGGAGACCCCAATTGGATTCCGTCTGTTTCCCCCACACGTCACTTTAACCCACCCGGTCATGTCGGAGACAACGGCATGCCGATCTGATCCCTATTTGGGATTTTAGAACCCCGGGTTGTGTGTTTTGACCCTTTATATATACTGGTTGTTTTTTAGATTCGTCATTTCGATGCCCAACCCAATCCGGAGATCCAATTGGATTCCGTCAGTTCCCACAGTCACTTTAACCCCCCCAGTCGTGTCTGAGAAAAACGGAACGCCGATCCGATCCCTATTTGGGATTTTGGACCTCCGGGTTATGTGTTTTGACCCTTTATATATAACTTGGCTGTTTTTTAGATCCGTCTTTCAATGCTGAACCCAATCTGAGATCCAATTAGTTCCGTCAGTTCCCACATGTCACTTTAACCCGCCCGGTCGTGTCGGAGAAAACGGCACGCCGATCCGATCCCTATTTGGGATTTTGGACCTCCAGGTTTTTGTTTTGACCCTTTACTATACTTGGCTATTTTTTAGATCCGTCATTTCAATGCCCACCCAATCCGGAGATCCAAATTGGATTCCGTCAGTTCCCCACTTCACTTTAACCCACCCGTCGTGTAGGAGAAAACGGCACGCCGATCCATCCCTATTTGGGATTTTGGACCCCCGGATTGTAGTTTTAGCCCCTTATATATATTTGACTATTTTTTAGATCCGGTCATTTCAATGTCCACCCAATCCGGAGACCCAAATTGGATTCCGTCTGTTCCCACACGTCACTTTAACCCACCCGGTCATGTCGGAGACAACGGCATGCCGATCTGATCCCTATTTGGGATTTTAGACCCCCGGGTTGTGTGTTTTGACCCTTTATATATACTTGGTTGTTTTTTAGATTCGTCATTTCGATGCCCAACCCAATCCGGAGATCCAAATTGGATTCCGTCAGTTCCCACATGTCACTTTAACCCACCCAGTCGTGTCGGAGAACGGAACGCCGATCCGATCCCTATTTGGGATTTTGGACCTCCGGGTTATGTGTTTTGACCCTTTATATATACTTGGCTGTTTTTTAGATCCGTCATTTCAATGCTGAACCCAATCTGGAGATCCAATTAGATTCCGTCAGTTCCCACATGTCACTTTAACCCGCCCGGTCGTGTCGGAGAAAACGGCACGCCGATCCGATCCCTATTTGGATTTTGGACCTCCAGGTTGTTTGTTTTGACCCTTTACATATACTTGGCTATTTTTTAGATCCGTCATTTCAATGCCCAACCCAATCCGGAGATCCAATTGGATTCCGTCAGTTCCCACACGTCACTTTAACCCACCCGGTCGTGTCGGAGAAAACGGCACGCCGATCCGATCCCTATTTGGATTTTGGACCCCCGGTTGTAGGTTTTAGCCTTTATATATATTTGACTATTTTTTAGATCCGTCATTTCAATGTCCAACCCAATCCGGAGATCCAAATTGGATTCCGTCAGTTCCCACACGTCACTTTAACCCACCCGGTCATGTTGGAGAATACGGCACGCCGATCTGATCCCTACTTGGGATTTTGGACCCCCGGGTTGTGTGTTTTGACCTTTATATATACTTGGTTGTTTTTTAGATTCGTCATTTCGATGCCCAACCTAATCCGGAGATCCAAATTGATTCCGTCAGTTCCCACATGTCACTTTAACCCACCCGGTCGTGTCGGAGAAAACGGCACGCCGATCCGATCCCTATTTGGGATTTTGGACCTCCGGGTTATGTGTTTTGACCCTTTATATATACTTGGTTGTTTTTTAGATCCGTCATTTCAATGCCCAACCCATCGAAATTGGATTCCGTCAGTTCCCATACGTCACTTTAACCCACCCGGTCGTGTCGGAGAAAACGGCACGCCGATTCGATCCCTATTTGGGATTTTGGACCCCCGTTTGTAGGTTTTAGCCATTTATATATACTTGACTATTTTTTAGATTCGTCATTTCAATGTCCAACATAATCCGGAGATCCAAATTGGATTCCGTCAGTTCCCACACGTCACTTTAACCCACCCGATCGTGTCGGAGAAAACAGCACGCCGATCCGATCCCTATTTGGGATTTTGGACCCCCGGGTTGTGTGTTTTGACTCTTTATACATACTTGGCTGTTTTTTAGATCCGTCATTTCAATGCCCAACCCAATCCGGAGATCCAAATTGGATTCCGTCAGTTCCCACATGTCACTTTAACCCACCCGGTCGTGTCGGAGAAAACGGCACGCCGATCCGATCCCTATTTGGGATTTTGGACCCCCGGGTTGTGTGTTTTGACCCTTTATATATACTTGGCTGTTTTTTAGATCCGTCATTTCAATGCCCAACCCAATCCGGAGATCAAAATTGGATTCCGTCAGTTCTCACACGTCACTTTAACCCACCCGGTCGTGTCGGAGAAAACGACACGTCGATCCGATCCCTATTTGGGATTTTGGACCCCCGGGTTGTGTGTTTTGACCCTTTATATATACTTGGCTGTTTTTTAGATCCGTCATTTCAATGCCTAACCCAATCCGGAGATCCAAATTAGATTCCGTCAGTTCCTACACGTCACTTTAACCCACCCGGTCGTGTCGGAGAAAACGACACGTCGATCCGATCCCTATTTGGGATTTTGGACCCCCGGGTTGTAGGTTTTAGCCCTTTATATATACTTGACTATTTTTTAGATCTGTCATTTGAATGTCCAACCCAATCCGGAGATCCAAATTGGATTCCGTCAGTTCCCACACGTCACTTTAACCCACCCGGTCTTGTCGGAGAAAACGGCACGCCGATCCGATCCCTATTTGGGATTTTGGACCCCCGGATTGTGTGTTTTGACCCTTTATATATACTTGGCTGTTTTTTAGATCCGTCATTTCAATGCCCAACCCAATCCGGAGATCTAAATTAGATTTCGTCAGTTCCCACACGTCACTTTAACCCACCCGGTCGTGTCGGAGAAAACAGCACGCCGATCCGATCCGTATTTGGGATTTTGTACCCCCGGGTTGTAGGTTTTAGCCCTTTATATACTTGACTGTTTTTTAGATCCGTCATTTCAATGTCGAACCCAATCCGGAGATCCAAATTAGATTCCGTCAGTTCCCACACGTCACTTTAACCCACCCGGTCGTGTCGGAGAAAACGGCACGCCGATCCGATCCCTATTTGGGATTTTGGACCTCCAGGTTGTGTGTTTTGAACCTTTATATATAGTTGACTGTTTTTTAGATCCGTCATTTCAATGCTGAACCCAATCCGGAGATCCAAATTAGATTCCGTCAGTTCCCACATGTCACTTTAACCCGCCCGGTCGTGTCGGAGAAAACGGCACGCCGATCCGATCCCAATTTGGGATTTTGGACCTCCAGGTTGTAGGTTTTAGCCCTTTATATATACTTGACTATTTTTTAGATCCGTCATTTCAATGCCCAACCCAATCTGGATATCCAAATTGGATTCCGTCAGTTCCCACACGTCACTTTAACCGACCCGGTCGTGTCGGAGAAAATGGCACGCCGATCAGATCCCTATTTGGGATTTTGGACCCCCGGTTGTGTGTTTTGACCCTTTATATATACTTGGTTATTTTTTAGATCCGTCATTTCAATGCCCAACCCAATCCGGAGATCCAAATTGGATTCCGTCAGTTCCCACACGTCACTTTAACCCACCCGTCGTGTCGGAGAAAACAGCACGCCGATCCGATCCCTATTTGGGATTTTGGACCCCCGGGTTGTAGGTTTTAGTCCTTTATATATACTAGACTATTTTTTAGATCCGTCATTTCAATGCCCAACCCAATCCGAAAATCCAAATTGGATTCCGTCAGTTCCCACACGTCACTTTAACCCACCCGGTCGTGTCGGAGAAAACGGCACGCCGATCCGATCCGTACTTAGGATTTTGGACCCCCGGTTGTGTGTTTTGATCCTTTATATATACTTGGATGTTTTTTAGAACCGTCATTTCAATGCCCAACCCAATCCGGAGATCCAAATTGGATTCCGTCAGTTCCCACACGCCACTTTAACCCACCCGGTCGTGTCGAAGAAAACGGCACACCGATCCGATCCCTATTTGGATTTTGAACCCCCGGGTTGTAAGTTTTAGCCCTTTATATATATTTGACTGTTTTTTAGATCCGTCATTTCAATGTCCAACCCAATCCGGAGATCCAAATTGGATTCCGTCAGTTCCCACACGTCACTTTAACCCCCCCGGTCGTGTCGGAGAAAATGGCACGCCGATCCGATCCCTATTTGGGATTTTGGACCCCCGGTTTGTGTGTTTTGACCTTTATAAATATTTGGCTATTTTTTAGATCCGTCATTTCAATGCCCAACCCAATCCGGAGATCCAAATTGGATTCTGTCAGTTCCCACACGTCAGTTTAACCCACCCGGTCGTGTCGGAGAAAACGGCACGTCGATCCGATCCCTATTTGGGATTTTTGAGCCCCGGGTTGTGTGTTTTGACCCTTTATATATACTTGGCTATTTTTTAGATCCGTCATTTCAATGCCCACCCAATCCGGATATCCAAATTGGATTCCGTCAGTTCCCACACGTCACTTTAACCCACCCGGTCGTGTCGGAGAAAATGGCACGCCGATCCGATCCCTATTTGGGATTTTGGACCCCCGGGTTGTGTGTTTTGACCTTTATAAATATTTGGCTATTTTTTAGATCCGTCATTTCAATGCCCAACCCAATCCGGAGATCCAAATTGGATTCTGTCAGTTCCCACACGTCAGTTTAACCCACCCGGTCGTGTCGGAGAAAACGGCACGTCGATCCGATCCCTATTTGGGATTTTTGAGCCCCGGGTTGTGTGTTTTGACCCTTTATATATACTTGGCTATTTTTTAGATCCGTCATTTCAATGCCCACCCAATCCGGATATCCAAATTGGATTCCGTCAGTTCCCACACGTCACTTTAACCCACCCGGTCGTGTCGGAGAAAATGGCACGCCGATCCGATCCCTATTTGGGATTTTGGACCCCCGGGTTGTGTGTTTTGACCTTTATAAATATTTGGCTATTTTGTAGATCCGTCATTTCAATGCCCAACCCAATCCGGAGATCCAAATTGGATTCTGTCAGTTCCCACACGTCAGTTTAACCCACCCGGTCGTGTCGGAGAAAACGGCACGTCGATCCGATCCCTATTTGGGATTTTTGAGCCCCGGGTTGTGTGTTTTGACCCTTTATATATACTTGGCTATTTTTTAGATCCGTCATTTCAATGCCCAACCCAATCCGGAGATCCAAATTGGATTCCGTCAGTTCCCACATGTCACTTTAACCCACCCGGTCGTGTCGGAGAAAACAGCACGCCGATCCGATCCCTATTTGGGATTTTGGACCCCCCGGGTTGTGTGTTTTGACACTTTATGTATACTTGGCTATTTTTTAGATTCGTCATTTGAATGCCCAACCCAATCCGGAGATGCAAATTGGATTCCGTCAGTTCTCACACGTCACTTTAACCACCCGGTCGTCTCGGAGAAAACGACACGCCGATCCGATCCCTATTTGGGATTTTGGATCCCCGGGTTGTGTGTTTTGACCCTTTATATATACTTGGCTGTTTTTTAGATTCGTCATTTCAATGCCCAACCCAATCTGGAGATCCAAATTGGATTTCGTCAGTTCCCACACGTCACTTTAACCCCCCCGGTCATGCCGGACAAAACGGCACGCCGATCCGATCCCTATTTGGGATTTTGGACCCCCGGGTTGTGTGTTTTGACCCTTTAGACTTACGTTTTTTTAAGATCCGTCAATTGAACGCCCTTTACAGTTATGTTAGGTTAATTAATTTAGATTTCTTTTTTTTCCCTGTTGACATTCTTTTTTTTCCCTATATTAAGCAATTGAACAATAATATGCTTACCAATTTTTGACTATAGGTCGCATAAGATACGGACCCACTAGTTTGCACATTCTTCTCCGGATGAGTTGATCGGTTGCGTATTGCCGCCTGTGACCGCTGCTGCCATGGTCCAGCAGCCCAACGCTCACAAAGGGACTCCCAATAGTCCCTCCTCAGCCAAACGGGGCCGTAATCTGGCCAAGCCGGATCCCGGTTGCCTGTGGGCTTCATTGCCTTGTCCGGGCCTCCCACATCGACATTCTTAAATTCGTCTAGGCAGTAGACTCCCAGACGGCACGAGCTCGAGGGAGATCCTCGTGTCTCGTGAATGCGAACCTCCGCTGTAAAGAAATAAAATTACTCAACTTTCTGCACTAACAGAGATAGTAATTAAATAAATGATTTCAACTCATGTAAACATTAAAATATCGTGAACATGTCAAATAACAAATCCCGGACGGGCACCGGGAACTCTCTCCATGCATCCATTGGTCCTGAAATATGTGCGTGGACCAGCGTCGTAATATAACGGGAAGCAGAACCGGGATCTATCTTCCCCCTGCAATTGCACATTAATTGTGTACATGAAATGTATAACATAAATAACAAATATAGTAACTTTGAAGTGATCAACTTTACCCTGAGATCCAACATGGTTGCCGTCCCGGTAGCTGAGGCCCCTCCTCAGCTACTGGATGCTGGCTCTCTACCTCTGTTGAAAACAATTTAGTACGCTATTATTGTATAATTACAAGAAAACAAACATACTAATCTATGGAAACATACATGTACCTAGTGGTGAGGAAGAAGGAAAGGTGGCACTACTCGGGTGCTCGGCGGGGAGGCGGTCCCTGCAAAATTATATACACATTAGAAAATATGAATTTAAATTGAACAACATATATACGTTAACCTGTCGCATGGACGACCGGCGTGGACGGGGAGGCAGTCCCTGCAAAATTGTATGTACGTTAGATCTCGTGAATTTATATGAATAATGATATCCATCTGGTTCTTTGTGTACATATGTATATACCTGTCGCAGACGGGGAGGCAGACATCGACGGGGAGGCAGACCCTGAGAAATTATATGTACGTTAGATCTCGTGAATTTAATATAAACATAATATATAGAGTTTTGTGTTTACATATACATATACCTGTCGTGGACGGGGTCGAGGACCCTCGGCCAACGGACGTGGAAACTGTCCGACTCCGTCCTCCACGTACCATATCTCTATTGAGATAAATAAGATATAACATGTCATCAACACTCAAATTTGAAGTAGCAATTTAATATGAACATATAATTAGCAACAATAGGAAGTTCTTACAAAATATAGGGTATATTATCTATATTCATCATCAGATGCTGAAGACATGTTTAATTCAGCATCATCCTCGAATTCATCATCATCATCCCGGGAGTCTTCCTCCACATCAGACTCCACCCTCCGCTCAAGGTCTCGTGGGTCAACTTCTTCCTGTTCGTTACCCTTATGTAAGCAAATTGTTTCATTTATATCATGAACACTGAACTGCGTAGAAGCTGCCAACTCTCGTGTGTCACTCTGATCTGATTGGAAAAAATTGTCATTAACACCTTCGAGCTCATCATCAGCCGGGAGAAGCTCATACTCAGGGAATAGCCTTGATTTCACTCTACATGCAGCCCACAAATCTCTTAATTTCAGAGATGAATAATTTGAATAAGTCACGACGGACTCTTTCCGCATGCCAAGTCATATGTCCAGCTATCTTCGAGGACATGAACAACCGCTGCAATCTGGGTGTGATCGGAAAGTACCGCAATGACTTATACGGAACATCCTTCTGCTTTGACTTGTCCCCTCTCTTGGGCTTGAATCTATCATGCTTACAAATACAGCATGATGTCTTATCTGCATCATCTTTGTAGTACAGCATACAGTGATTCGGACATGAATCAATTTTCATAAAACCAAGCCCCAGATCATTCACCATCTTCTTCACACGGTAAAAGTCAGCAGGTAACCTCTCTGATTGAGGAAGCATGCTCTTGACGAGTAAGAGAAGCCGGTCAAAACAACTCTCGCTCATATGAAATTCAGATTTCAAATTCAGTAGCTACGACACTGCAGACAACCGTGTATGCTTCTCACACCATCCCATATGGCTCATCAGCATCTCGAAGTAACTGATAAAATCTCTGAGCTGTATCATTCGGAACTTCTTCATTTGTTTGATCTTCATGAATATTGAACTCCGGACCAGCAGCATCGACAACCATGTCTACGTACGTACTTGTGGAGGCAAAGTAATTAGCTGGTGCAGACGGCTGAATATTCAACTCACCATGAGACGACCATAACTCATAACGGGCAACAAATCCTCTCGTATACAAATGATGCTGCACATCCCATGTCGATATCCACTTTCTGTTCTTACAAGCCGAACCGGACATCGGATGTTACCCATCGGATCAACTGCTACTTATGAATTACTCAATGCAAACTCAATAAAACTGTCAACTCTGTCTTTAAACTCCTCGGTCACAACTCCATTCACTATTCCACGGTACATCCATGATCGATTCTCATAAGACATTTTTCCTACACAGATTAAATGTCATGTCACGAGTTAAATCCAACACACCCTCACATCGTTCAAGTACCATACATATGATACATACGTTATATGGAGAGTCCCAGAGCTAATGGTGAAACAAAGCGTTGACGTAAAGATAAATGAAGAGTAAGCATACATGAATATCAAATAAATTTGAGCACTATATAAATACTTAATGGTATTGAACATTAAAAAGAACACAAAGACTATTTGTTCATACAAACCGTGATGTCTTCATATTAGGCCACCACCACTTGATCGGCTCTTTATTCACCAGCTTCTTATTAGATTTCCTAGGTTTTGAACTAACCACTGATATCCAAATATAGTTTACTAAATACATCTCTTCGTACATAATGGAAGACATAACTTTCAGAATGCAAGCTCTTTGACACAATTATTTTTCACAAATTTTGACCAGTCTTTTCCACTAAACATGTACATACTACCACACCAACTACGTCGTAAGATTACAGAATATCGCAGTCTTTTTTCATCTTGAACAATAACATATAATCCACTTTTATTTTCTAAACTTTGTTTTTCTTTCTCCGAATAATCTTTATGATTTTCTTCATCTTCTCTTTCACCAAAAGTAAACCATCATGCAATCTTCGAATATCCATCGGTAATATCTTTCGTTCAAACAAACACGTACTTTGATACGTTGGACATTTGTTCTTCTTTGAGTCTAATTTCCAATCGCGAACTCTCATCACTAATTAGAAAAAAAATTATAACATTTATTCATGAGTAATTTAAAATATGAAATTAATCATAATATGGTAAATATGAAAGAATCAATCAAATGACTATAAATAAACACGAGCAATGCAACACCTCATTTAATTACCAAAATAGATTGGTACAAGATTACAAGTGCCATCACTAATATGAATTGGCTTGTAGGGAACTCATAACTAGTAGATACCGCTAGAGAGGAGTTCGCGAGAGCTTCTTCCTTCCAACGGGCCAGGTTATGCATGTTAGGGGTTCTATGAACTCCCTTAGGTGAGAATGTCTCACCCTTAAATGGATTACATGAAGCTTCATATCTGACATCATCACAGTTCGATAACAAGGTGTTTGATCGGGCAGTATAACATTATAGTTGCATTTTAGTTTCATAACCATTTAGTGTTTTGACAAGATTTATGACATATGTTAGAACGTATATCAGAACGAGAGTGTTCATTATCTCCAGGGTACTTCATAGTATAACCCACTCAATCACCGTGAGAGAATCCACGGAGTACGGAGATTTATGGAGGTCTTAACGAAAATGTCCCTAGTCCACTAAAAGGAATATCCAATCAGAGAGGTTTTAAATCATCAAGAAGGGTTGCATAATTGTGCAAGCGTGTAAGTGTACCTGAAAGAAGCAGATTCGTTCACAAGATTTTTGCTAACAGAAAAGAAGAGCTGCGCCCTTTTAGACGACAAAGCCGTAATAAAAACTCTCATAACTATCCATACGATTTTGTGCAAAGCCCTATAATCATGCGTTCTAATTGTTTTTGGCCAAAACCCCCAACATGAAATTTATTGTAAACAAGATATAAATATTTTTACATATTTTATTGGGATCAATTTGGTCTATGCACTCAGAAATCGTTATTTCATGAATAGAAAATCCTAAATCATAGCATGAACATAAATGCTTAATACATGCAAACTAAGACATAAAATTTGGAGAAATTATTTGAAAATAATGTAGACATGTTGGTGACATTATAGCAGAAGCCAATTGACATATGGTTGGGTGAATCAAAAGGCGCGAATGCTAGAACATGTGACTTGCAAGAACATGAAATTAGATATATTGATACTTAAATTCGTGTCCTATGCATGATATAATTTGGAAAAATATGTCAATCATATTTGAGACATGGATATGGACATATGAACAAGTTTAATTGAAGTTTTGCCTGGGGGGGGGGGGGGGGGGGTTCACCCGGAGGGGTGAGGGAGAGAGGGGCAGCAGGAGGGGGAGGGGGGGTCCGGGGAGGGGGAGAGGGGGGAACAGGAGGAGGAGGGGGTTGTGGGGGGAAAAGAGGGGGGGGGGGGGGTCGCCGAAGGGGAGGGGGGCAGCAGGAGGGGGAGGGGGGGGGCGCAGGAGGGGGGGGTCGCCCGAAGGGGAGGGGTGGCAGCAGGAGGGGGAGGGGGGACTTGGGGGGTTGGGGGGGGGGGGGGTCGCCCGGAGGGGAGGACAGAGGGGCAGTTGGAGGGGGAGGGGGGGGGGGGTCAGCCGGAGGGGAGGGGGAGAGGGGGGCAGCAAGAGGGGGAGGGGGAGTGTGGGAAGGACCGGGGGGGGTGGTAGCCGGAGGGGAGGGGGAGAGAGGGGCACAGGAGGGGGGGGCGGTCTCCGGCACGGATGGGAGGGGGAGAGAGGGGCAACAAGTGGGTGCCAGGGCGGTCGCACGGCCCGGATGGGAGGGGCACGGGAGAGAGGGGCAGCAGGAGGGGGGGGGGGGTCGCTGGCCCGGAGGGTAGGGGGAGAGGGGGGTGGCAAGAGGGGAGAGAGGTGGCATACCTCCGACGGCAGAGGCGAGGTGGAGACGGCGGCAGGGTGGCGGGACCGGGCCGGGTAGCGGCGCGACGCGAGCGTGAGGCCGTTGTAGCGGCGGCGGAGCGGGCTGGGGTCGCGGGTAGCGGTGGCGGTGCAGGGTCGCGAAGGCGGCGGCATACGTACGTCGGAGATGAGAGAGAGAGAGAGCACCAGAGCCGAGCGAGAGAGAGAGCACCCGAGAGAGAGAGAGAGAGAGAGGAGAGAGAGAGAGAGAGAGAGAGAGAGAGAGAGAGAGAGGAGAGAGAGAGAGAGCGGGGGGCGCGAAAGGCTGGGTGGGGGGGTGAAATTTTGGCTTTTCCAACGGACATGTTTCCGTTGACAAATCCGTCAGTCCTACCGACGGAATTGTCCGACGGAAATATTCTGTCAGAAATATCGACGGATTTTCCGACAGAATATAGTATGTCGGAAAACCCGACTGATATTTTTGAGGAAAAGAAATGCCGACAGCTTTTCCGACGGATGTATTTCCGTCAGAAAATTCCGTCGGTAACGACGCTTTTTCTTATGGTGTTTGTCACCCCAGAAATCGTGGGGACTTCTTAGAAGCTACCGACTTAATTACTTCCAATCGAGGTTAGGCTTCTAAATGCCAATTTATTATAATTATAACATTATGATACCAATATAAGTAACCCAAACATATGATTAATTAGGTAAAATTTGAATTCAATTAATATTTTGTTAGAACAAAAATTTGAACAGAATAATACAACAAATACTTAAGTCTATATATGTAAATTATTAGAGATCTTCTATTTTTAAATGCCACCGATGTTGAACTGCAACTCGAGGAATGTTAAGTCCCAAGCCAAGCTTTTGAGTCGGAACTAGGAGTGTTCACTATTCGGCTCAAACCAAAAAATTAAACTGAACCAAGCGATTCGGTTTGGTTTAGTTCAATTTGAACATGAAAAAATTTGGTTTGGTTCCAAATCAAATTGTAAAAAAAAAATCGGTTCGGTTCGGTTTCTAAAACCAAAATAAACTGATTAAATGAATTACAATAATAAATTTTAATTTGTTATGTCTATCAAGTTTATTCAATATATTTACGTAAAAATATATATTATGTGAGCGTAATATGTGTTGGGCGCATGCTACGAGGCAGGTGCGCGTGCCAGCGTCTCACCTGGGCGACTGAGAATGAGGGTGTGGCGAGGCCAGGTTGGCCAAGTCATGCCTAGGTCCGGGTGTGGACCTGCCTGCGGGTGTTGCTGAGGTGTCCAGCAGGGGACTGTACCTGTGGTGGGTTATAAGGAGGATGGTATCCTTACACAACAACTCGAGTTTTGGCGTAACGGCAATGCCTGAGATCCTTATACTGGTATCAGAGCAGGGGCGGTTCGATTCCAGGGTGCCGCTGGGGGGGAGATTGTTGGGCAGCATGCTGCGAGGCAGGTGCGCGTGCCAGCGTCTCACCTGGGGCGACCTGAGAATGAGGGTGTGGCGGAGGCCGGGGTTGGCCAAGTCATGCCTAGGTCCGGGTGTGGACCTGCCTGCGGGTGTTGCTGAGTTGTCCAGCGGGGTACTGTACCCTGTGGTGGTTATTAAGGAAGGATGGTATCCTTACACAAAAACTCGAGTTTTGGTTGTAACGGCAATGCCTGAGATCCTATATACCAATAGTGGTATCAAAGCGAGTCTCTTCGACAAAGAGAAGATCCAACGATCTGAAGAGTAAAGATCCATGGCAGCCCAAGGTAATTTCGAAGGTCAGTCAGTCAACAGACCTCCTTTGTTTGATGGAGAAGATTATACCTATTGGAAAACAAGAATGGAGTACTTTCTACAAGGCCACGATTACATGATATGGTCCATTGTAGAAGAAGGCGATCTTCTAGTCACCAATGCAAAGGCTCAGTGGACAGATGAAGACAGAAGAAAAATCTCCTTAAACTGCAAAGCCAAGAGCATCCTGTGCTGTGCACTCAGCAAGAAAGAATTCAACAGAGTTTCAGCCTGCAAATCCGCAATGGAAATGTGGGAAAAGCTCAGGATTACCTATGAAGGGACAAATAAGGTAAAGGAGACAAGAATCGACATTCTTGTGACTCAATATGAAAGATTCCATATGCAGTCAGGTGAATCCATAACCCAAATGTTTAGTAGATTCACAGATATCACAAATGGATTAGCTGGATTAGGAAAAATCTATGCTGTATCAGATATGGTCGGAAGATCCTCAGATCTCTGCCATCTCATGGATTCCAAAGGTAACAGCCATTGAGGAAGCCAATGATCTAAAACTAATGTCATTGGAAAAGTTAATAGGATCCCTCATGGCCCATGAGATAAATATGGAGAGATTAGGAGAATCCTCCAGCAGAAAGAGCAATCAAATGCTCTCAAGGCCAATGAAGACATATCAGAAGAATCACTGGACAACAGTGAAAGCAGTAAGGACAGTGATGATGAAGAAGCAATGCTGTCTCGAAGACTTCAAAGAATTCTAGCAAAGAAGAAGAAGTTCCAGTCTGGGAGAAGATTTTCAAGAAAATAAAGATTTCAGAAAACCAGAAAGTAAAGGATTCGAAGAAAGGAGAAGTGATATGCTATGAATGCAAGAAGCCTGGACACATCAAGGCTGATTGTCCAATGCTCAAGAAAAGATCACAAGAAGAAGGATAATTTCAGAAAATTCAAGAAGTATAAAAAGAAGGCAATGGCAGCTGCTTGGGAGAACAGCAGTGACTCAGACAGTGAGTCAAGCTCAAGCAGTGATGGAGAAGAAGCCAACTGGCTCTCATGGCCAACATCGAAGAAAAGGTAACTTCTGACTCTTCTTTTGATTCCTGTAATGATTCAGATTCTGATAATAGAAAGTGTCTTTAATGAACTTTATGATAAATATAAAGAAGTATCCAAATTACTTAAAGTTAGTAAGAAAAATGTAATCTGTTTAGAAAACACTAATTCAGATCTAAAAACAGAAAATGAAGAATTAGAAAAATAAATAACTGAACTTAAAAAAGAAATAAATTGTTATGTGAAACCTAAAAGCTAAGAATGAAACAAATAACAAAATTGGAAAAATAGGAAAGCACAGATGAATTAAGGAAAGAAGTTAAAACTTAAATGAAGAAAATAATAAACTATCAAGCACACTAGAGAAATTTACTAATGGTAAAAACTCTCTAATATTAAAAGGTGCTAGAAGAGCAGGTAAGAAGAAAAATGGGTTAGGATATACACCCCCAGATAATGAGGAAACCATAGTCTACCCTAAAACATATCCAACACTAAAGTTTATACCTGAACAAGATATATCATATAAAGCTGAGTTCAAGTATATAGAAAAGGTAACAAAATTGTCCTGCTGTGATCACTGCAAAAATTAGGACATATCGCAATAACATGCCCAACAAAACATAAAAAATGGATAATAAAAGGAAAAATTAATGATACTAACCCATCAGGACCCAAAAAGAACTTGGGTACCTAAAACTTAATGTTTAAATTTCAGGGAAACTCAAAAGCATCCAATGGTACTGGACAGTGGATGCTCAAAGACACATGTCAGGAAACCAGAAGTTCTTTGTCAATCTCAAGCTAAAAAGGAACAGTTACCTATGGAGATAATGGAAAAGGCACAGTGATAGGAAGTGGGTCCGTGAACATCAAAGGAAAATCAGTATTGAAGATGTAATGCTGGTCAAAGGATTAAAGCACAATCTCATCAGCATCAGCCAGTTGTGTGACAAAGGCCATCAGATTCAGTTCCAAGAATCAAAGTGCAGTATATTAAAGGATGGAG